>PVJS01000867.1:0-112173 GCA_004027185.1 Glis glis | reverse complement strand
TCTAATAACTCTATGAATGTAGGCAATCCTATCAACTGAAAATAATATCAATTTTTTTTTTGCAGTACCAGGGATTGAACCCAGGGGCATTCTACCTCCAAGCTACACCCCCAGCCCTATTTTTTACTCTTTATTTTGAAACAGGGTCTCACTAAGTTGCAGAGGGCCTCACTAAGTAGCTGAGGCTGGCCGCGAACCCCGATCCTCCGGTCTCAGCCTCCCAAGTACTGGGATTACAAGCGTGTGCCACCACACCCAGCTAAATAATATCAATTTTTTTCTCCCTTTTTAGTCTTATAAGTAATTTTCTATTTCTTTGTCTTATCCTACTATATTGACTAGGACCTAAAGTACAATATTCAATAGAAGTGACGAACATCCTTGATTTCTTTTTTTTTTTTTTTTGCGGTACTGGGGATTGAACCCAGGGGCATTCTGGTACAACAATTTATTTTGTAGTATTGGGGATTGAAGCCAGGGCATTCTACTTCTGATCTACACCCCCAGCCCTATTGTTTTATTCTTTATTTTGAAACAGGGTCTCACTAAGATCCTCTGGTCTCAGCCTCCCAAGTACTGGGATTACAAGTGTGCCCAGCTTCTTGATTTATTTCTGATCTTAAAAAAGAACACTTTCAGGATTTTACAGGTATGATGTTTGCTGTAACTTTTTTAAATGATGTCATTTTCAAGTTAAGTTCCTACTCTAATTTGCTAAAGATCCATATCAAAAGTGACTGTTAAATTTTTTTATCTTTCTCCCAGTGAGATGGTCACACAATATTTCTCTTTTAATTTGTCAGTGAAATAGATTATATAAAATTGGTTTTCTAATATTAAATGAACTTGAATTCCTACCTGACCAATAAAAATACACTGAGACCCTCTTTTGTGTTTGAGCTTTATTTGGCTGACCCTTCCCCTCTGTGTTCACATTGTGCTTCTGTGCATGAAAGGTTTTTTTTTTTTTTTTTTTTTTGCAGTACCGGGGATTGAACCCAGGGGCGTTCTACCTCCGCGCTACACCCCCGGCCCTATTTTTTTTATACTTTATTTTGAAACCGGGTCTCACGAAGTTGCGGAGGACCTCACTAAAGAGAGAGAGAGACAGAGACAGAGACAGAGAGACAGAGAGAGCTGAGGCTGGCCGCGAACCCCGATCCTCTGGTCTCCGCCTCCCAAAGTACTGGGATTACAAGCGTGCGCCACCACGCCCGGCTCAGCATGAAAGGTTTTAAAACCCTTAGCTTAGTTACTACTGTATGAGTCTTACAGAGAGGTTATAATCAAAAGTTCTTACAACATATGATGATTGAATAAGTTGATTGTTTTCCTCTTACCTCAGCTATCTTGGGATTGTCATAGATTTCCGAAATTTCACATGGTATCTCACTTTCCTAAATTGGTTAAAAAAAAGTGAAGGGTCTTAGCATTTGACCATAATCATGATTAGAATCAATAGTTCTTAAATCTGAATGCACATTAGAATCACCATAAAGCTTTAGAAACAAACACAAGCAAATGATAATCCCCCCAAGCCAAACAAACTCAAGAAACATCATTATGAATTACTTTTAAAATAATTCAGGGTTTAACAGTGTGGAGAGATCAAACAAAGTTGCCCATGAGTTGGTAATTGGGTTCTCTGTACTATTCTACCTTAGTATATGCTTAAACTTACTAATAACCAGTAATCACCCTTTGTCCAATATTTTGCTTTCCACACTTTCAGTTATCAGTGGTCAACCAAGGTCTGAAAGTGTTAATGGAAACTTCCTGAAACAAACAACTCATAAGTTTTAAATTTCCATTCTAAGTGGCTTGATGAACACTTGAGCCATCTTGCTTCCTACCATGTAGGAGGTAATCATCCCTTTGCCCAGTGTATCTATGCTGCATCTGTTACCCATCTCATGGCCACTGAGACACTATCTCCATGCTCTCCTGTGCCCTTTCTTTCCCTTCAACTTAGAAAACATCCCCACTGGAGAGACGCGTGTTTGTCATGGCAGCAGGCATCCCTCTCTTCCACTATTTTTTGCCACCCCCAAATGCCACCCTTGTTGCCAGGGGTTTTTCTCACGTGTCCTGAGGGTTGTATGCAAATCAGCTCTGCCTGGAGCATAATGTCAATCAAGTGTGAAATGGAAATCATGGCACAGAAACTTCTACCACCCTGTCCTCAGGAAACAACAGTGGTTCTGAGTTCTGATACTCTTAGCCCAAAAGCCAGTTCACTGAAATACTGATGCTGCTACACATCCAGACCCCAAGAAGCCGGTCCTCACCTGGGCGGACTCATTGCTCCTCCTTCGTCGGTGAATCAAAGCAAATAGCAAGGCCACCAGCAGGGCCGCGGCCACCAGGGAAGGGATGCCTGCTGCTAACCCAAGAGAGGGCCCACAGTCCTGCCACAGATAGAACAACAGAGTCAGGGGAAGCCTGACTCCAAGACTAAAGGAAAAATCCAATAGATTAAAAATAACACAAAACCCCTGCATGAACCCCAAGCATCATAGAAAAAATCAGAATAATGAAATACAATTTTTAAAGTTGCACCTATAGTCCCTGTACTTGGGAAGCTGAGACAGGAAGATTACAGGTTCAAGGACAGCCTCAGCAACTTAGTGAGACCCTGTTTCAAAACAAAAAATAAAATAGGGCTGGGGGTGTAGCTCAGAGGTAGAACACCCCTGGGTTCAATCCCCAGTATCAAAAAAAAAGGGAAAAGTTTGTAATGTACATGACAAGTGACTTGCTTTCATAGGACTTAATTTACATGGTTTAAATCATTTGGAAAGAGTGATATATAGTAGAAAAAGGGACAACCTATCTGAACAAGTGTTCCTAGGAAGAGAAACACAAATGTCTCCTCAACATAGGAAGAGCCGAGTCACCACTCAGAGCAGCAACGAGACGCCACGCGCACCTATGGTCTGGCAAACAGTAACACCCCATACCGTTGTGATGTGATTTTTAAAATTTACTTATACTAAATGCATTAAGAAATTTCCAAATGTCCACTTTGATCCAGAAAGTGGAAAGTCATGCTTGTAGCCACATGACTTCAGATTTGCAGATTTTCTGGTCATATTAAAGACAATCTACAGAATTCCTATAAATGTCCAACTCACATGATGCTATATTCTGCTTCAGTTTTTTGGGGGGGGGCTGTGATTTTATTGGAGAATAATAAAGGCACACTAGTCGTAAATATGCAGGTTGATGACTTTTCACATGATGAACACAGTCATATAAAGAACACTCACATCAAGAATGAGAACACTGCAGGACCCCAGGAGCCCCAGACTCCTTCTGCCTCCCCATGTGTGACCACTGTCCTGAAATCTGTCACCACAGATGAGTCTGTGTCTGCTTCTCAGCATCACATATATGCAAATACAGGCATGGGATCTTCTGTGTCTTGCTTCTTTTGCTCAACGCATGGTGAAATCCATCCGTCATTTTGTCTGTTCTCTCTCACTTTTCTCACGTCTTTTTCTGTTGTTGTTCTGGTACTGGGGATTGAACCCAGGGGTGTTCTACCTCTGATCTACACCCCCAGCCCTATTTTTTTATTTTATTTTGAAACAGGGTCTCACTAAGTTGCTGAGGGCCTTGTTAAATTGCTAAGGCTGGCTTCAAACCTGCAATTCTCCTGTCTCAGCCTCCCAAGTACTGCAATTATAGGCAGGTGCCTCCATGCCCAGCTTGTATGTTCTCCCTCACTTTTGAGCTGAGATAGTCATAAGAATCATTGTTGAGCCAGGTTCTGGGCTTTGTGACAGTTCACATTTCAAACTTTAATCCTCAAAAACAAATAAATGAGATGGGTATAACCTTCTTATACCTATTTTATAGTGACCAAATCAAGGATCTATGATTTTTTTTTGTGGTACTGGGGATTGAACCCAAGGGCATTCTACCTCCGAGCTACACCCCCAGCCCTATTTTTTTATTCTTTATTTTGAAACAGGGTCTCTCTAAGTCACGGAGGGCCTTACTAAGTGAGGCTGGCCGTGAACCTGCAATCCTCCTGTCTCAGCCTCCCAAGTACTGCGATTACAAGCGTGTACAACCACATCTGGCTTAAGGATCTATAATTTAAGTGTATACTTACTGCTTCTTTCCTGCTTGTAACGACTGGAGAGGAAGTCTGTGATAAAAAGAACATGCATTGTAAGAAGACAAAATCTATAGAATATGCATTATGTGGAGTCTGTCAAAGGTGAAACATAATGCCTAAAGTTCACCCTTCTCTAAACTGTCAACATCAACCTTACTTGATTTCTTCCCAGGTAAGAGTTGAAATGAAATTTGGCTACGAGGAGAAAGAATTCAGAAATTCAGGTGCTGTCTTTCTTATTCACCCCGTGGATTTGCCATAATACATTTTCATCTCAAAAAGTTTCCTCCTGTCCTTAGTGACCATGCCGCTCCCAGCACACTTGGGCCACACTGATGGAATCCTGGCTTCTTTTCTTTTTTCTTTTTGGTACTGGGGATTGAACCCAGGGGTATTCTATCTCTGAGTTACACCCCCAGCCCTTTTTATTTTTTGTTTTAAAACAGGGTCTCACTAGGTTGCTGAGGGTCTCACTAAGTTGTTGAGGTTATCCTCAAACCTGCAATCCTCCTGTCTCAGCCTCCCAGGTACGGGGAGGACAGGTGTGCACCATGACACCTGACTGGGATTGTGGCTCTTTAAGGAAGACTTACTTTCAAACATGTAATGGAATAATTGGCTGAGCGTGTGGATTCCCCGTGCTCCTGGGGAAAGTCCACGTGGAATGAATACTTACATGTTTCTGGTTCATCTTCACTTAAGGAGGGGCACTGGATCTCATCCATTTCTGAGCTATTTCAGGCAAGAGTCTCAGGGAACAAAGTTGTACATGAACAACTAGCTGTGTGCACTATGCATTGTGTGGGACTGAGAGCTCATACTGCCTGCGATGGATGGTCACTCCACTCACAAGCTACAGGGCCTCATCTCTTGATCTATAAAGGAGGGAGAGAGCCAGGCTTGGTGGTGCATGCCTATAATCCCAGTACTTGGGAGGCTGGGACAGGAGGATCGCAGGTTCGTAGCCAGCCTCAGCAACTTAGCGAGACCCTGTTTCCAAAAAAAAAATAAAAATAGGACTGGGGGTGTAGCCTGGAGGCTTCTACCTGGGTTCCATCCCCAGTATCACACAAAAAGGAAGGAAGGAAGGAAGGAAGGAAGGAAGGAAGGAAGGAAGGAAGGAAAGAAGGGTAATAGCAACCTCTAGGGTATTAGGGGGATCGAATGGTTACCAAAAGAATGAGCTTTGTCATCCTTTAAACTTTGCAAAGCTCTGGTCAGACCTGTTATTTATTTAATCTTCTCAACAGCCTCAGTGGGTACATTGGAGTCCCATGGGCTTTCACCAATTATTATCTCTTTTTACAAAAAATAAATAAAATGAAGCAGAGAAATTATGGGATTTACCCAAGGTTCCACAGATAACCATAAATCTAACCTGAACTTGGGTGTTTGAATTCCAAGTCCTGGCCTCTTTCCCAGGGAGCACCCATGAAAAGAAGAATTTGATAGGCAAGACTTGACACTTGGTACTCAAATGATTACACTTCTATCTAAACATAATCTCCCCACCCCACCCATATCCCCCTAGGGTGTTTCATTTCTCAGGGTGGTAGGGAGAGTCAGCCATCATTTCAGATAAGTGTCTGTCTTCAGATTACAGAAATTTACTTGGGCTGGCTTTGGCAAAAAAAAAGGGGGGGGGTGGCTCTAAGGATACAGACACAGCTTGTGAAGCCCAAGGGCGGGGGGGAGGGGTGCTGGCTTCTTAAGGGGCTGAGGCAGGAACAGGGAGCCCATCAGGATGAAGCCGCCCCTCTCCACCTCTCCTAGGCAGCGTGGCCCAAGTGTGCCTGTGCCCATCTTTGCCTGTTTGCTTCCTGTCTCTCTCCAGATGGATTTTTCTGTTCTTATAAATACCCAGTTGTGTGCACTTAACTGTGTGCCAGGCTGTTCAAAGACTTCACCCATATTGACTCATTTATTTCTTACAGCAGCCAGTGAAGCTGGACTATAATGATCCCCATTTTACAGATGAGAAGAGTGAGGCACAGAGAAGTGAAGTAACTTGTGTGAGGTCACACAGCCCTAGGTGGCAGACTCAAGGGGTCTGGTTCTAGGACCCATGCTCTCACCTTCCATACTACCCAACCTCCAAGGTCAGATGAGCACTCCCGCCAGTTTTTCACACTTGAGAGTTCAGCATGGCCCAGCAGGGTCTGCTTTGCCTTTATAGCCCTCCTCCAAACTCCCTGCGGAGAGGCTCGGATCCAGGTACCCACCTCTCCCGCTGCCCAGCGCACTGGCCTTCCCGGAATCCAGAGGGAAGGGTCGTGTGGCAGAGATGTCACTGCCAGGAAGGATGATCGATTGTCCTGGGTTTCCAGAGAGGCTGCCCAGGATACAGGCATTCAGTGCTAAAGCGATGGTCTTAGGCTAACCAGGACAGTTGGCCCCACAGAAGTTCAAAGTGGGGAAGGGACAGTTGAGCTTGTTAACCGAGAAGGAACTGCGGAAGGCGATGGCTGTCATCTAAAGGGCCTTCCGCCCACTCGCCTCTGCTGCCCCGAACAGTGGCTCCTCTGCAATAGCTTCATATGGTGACCAAGCCAGATAAGACAAACCTGGGGTCGCCACAGACCTGCTGGGTCCCAGCAGCCAGGAGAACGTTCCAGCAGTGACCGAAGGACACCGCAGACAACAGGCAGAGGCTGAAGCAGTAAGGCAGGGCAAGTCAAGGGGCTCAGAAGGCAGGGGAACCCCCAACCCAGAATGGGGAGCAGGTGCCAGGGGAGTGGACAGGAAACGGGTGTCCAGGACAGATAGTGCTGGGCTCCAGTTTAGCAGTAAGTCACAAGGGTCTAATTTGCTGCTACTCTTTACCCCCACGTTACGGTAAAAACGAGCACTAGCTTAGGAGTCCTCTTTGAATAACCATATAACTTATTATAAAAATTTGGCACAGTCAAACCCACTAAAAAATAGTCCCAGGAAAATGTCTCACTCAATCATGACATACTACTGACCCGAAAACAACCCTGGCTGTTAGTGTTACCTCTACACAACATGGGAATGAGAGCCAGGTCAACCATGGAGTGAAACTCTTCACCCTCAACAACTGGAAATCTCTATTTTGACTTGTGACTAAATCCCATAATCAAGAGCCCTAAAATGTTCATTTTTGTTGACTTAACCATTCTTCTTCCAGAATGTATACTAAATAAATAACCCCAAATGCAGACAAGGCTTGTTTATAATGACATTCAGCACAAAATTATTCCTATACAATTAATTAAGAAAATAATTCATTGCAGAAATAACACATGACTATCCTCAGTATGGTTATAAAAACTGATGTAAAACATTCCAAGATATAAAATTATATGTCAAGTAAGAACATAATAGTATGAAGACAATGAAAGTAAAAATTTATGTCAACTCTAAAAAGATGGGAAACAGTTATACCAATGTTTTCTGCTGATTAGAATTTAGGGTTTTTGTTGTTGTCATTTTCTATTTTTCTATTCAATATGTGCAATTATAATTTTTGTGCATGAAAATATTGTTCTCAGCACCTTCAACTATCCATCAGTGCCTTTGATGCCTGTATAACGTACCACTGTACTCGAGGCACGTGGACCGGGGTCTGGAGTTCCCATTGTCCCTTCTGCCTGACCTTCCCTAACCTGCCTGGTGAATGGGGACTGCTGTACTTACTGTGTTCGCTGGCAGTGTGAAGTTTAGTGAAAAACTCTGCAAGAGAGAAGGAAACAGTGATGCTCTCAGAAATAGTTAACAAGCTCCCGACTCCTGCCCCAAGCTCACCAGTCCTGGTGGATTCCACAGAATGCACGGATCCCATAGATAGGCTCAGTCACCCGGGTCCCTGCTTCAGAGGAAGGAAGGGGAGCAGAGGAGACTGAGGTCATCACCAGCCCCTCCCACAACACCATCAGTCTTGGCCCCATTCTTCCAGGTCCTCAACGAGGGCTGGATTAGGGGACCAGCCAGTGAGGCTCCCGCGCCCTGATCTACAAGGGGCATGGTCTAGCACCTGATCTCAAAACACCTTCCTGGGGCAGTTAGCCTGGGAAAGACCAGGCATTCATTTTTGCTGAGTCCAGGGCAGAGGTTCTAGGCCGTGGAGTTGCAGTGGTCAGGATGGCAGAGGAGAAGCTAATCCAGCCCAGGCTCTGCTCACTGGTACCCAGTGTCGCCTCTCCCCACACGCGGCATCAACATGGAAAGAGCGCAAGCTCCACAGAACATCGAGTGACTTGCCCAGGTGCCTACGCCTGCGGATCAGGCCCTGCCCAGACTGCCGGTGGCTCCTTTCTCCTCCCTGACCCCATCCTGTCACTCCAGTTGGGCTCATTGGTGTGTCTTTCCAGGCTGCTCTTTACCAAGTCCCTCCCTACCTGGCAGGAACGATGGGTGTGTCCTGCTGTGACGCGGATGATGACCCTTTCTGGCCCTGGTTCCCCAGGGCTGCAGTGGTCTTATTTCTGCTTTCTGGAATTTCAGCTCCCTGAGTCCAGCCATCCTAACGAATGACCCCCAGCTGGCCCTTCTGCAGCCCCAGGCTCCCTGACCATCCAGGGGTCAATGCGTGCTCAGTCACTGAGATCTTCCCCACAACCCACCAACACTAGGCCTGGTCAGGCTAAGAGCAACGCATTTGCTATGTTTTAACATGAAATGTTATCCAACGATAGGAATATTGTAAAGGAATAAAGAATCCCAAAGGATAGTAACATTTCAGACCTGAAGTGTTCAAAGGGCACTTTATACCTCAAAACCCCATTTTATGAGAAACGAGCCAAGATCTGAGACCCGTCAGAGATTACTTCATGGACAAATGAGAACAGTTAGAGCCTCACTCAGAAAACAGGCCAAATGACTTTGGTCCACATGACCCGGATCCAACCTGAAAGATGGTTAAGAGCAGATAGTCCGAATACGTGAAAACAGATGAAACACCTCTTTTGGCTAACTGACTCATGGGTTAGAACTCAGGCAGGTTACTGAAAGCAAAAATCTGTTGTGAACTAGAAGTACTTGAAGCACCTACAACGTATACTTCCCCCGGCTCAGCCCCAAACATGATGCCCTTCAATTAAGATGGCCTTAAGCCGGGCGTGGTGGCGCACACTTGTAATCCCAGTATTTGGGAGGCTGAGACCAGAGGATCTGGGTTCGCAGCCAGCCTCAGCTACTTAGTGAGGCCCTCCACAACTTCGTGAGACCTGATTTCAAAATAAAGTATAAAAAATAGGGCCTTTTTCTGTTTCTTTCTCTTGGTACTGGGAATTGAACCCAGAGGAATTCTACCTCCAAGCCACACCCCCAGTCCTTTTTATTTTTATTTATTTTGAAACAGGATGTAAGTTGCTAAGAGTCTCTCCAAGTTGCTGAGGCTGTCTTGGAACCTGCAATCCTCCAGTCTCAGCCTCCCAAATACCGGGATTATATGTGTGCACCACCATGCCCAGCTACAACTGTGGTGTCTGCAGATGAATTGGAGGTACTATACACCTCTGTTCCTGGGACAATGTTAAAGCAAGGGCTCATCTGGGCCTCTTAGGTCAGGGTCCTCTTGCTCAAGGGACCTAACCACTACCCTTCATGCTAAGGCCAACAGGTGTCGCAAGGACGCTTGGTGGTCACTGCACCAAACGCAGCTGCCCAGAGCTTATCTCATCAGTGAGTGTGGGCACTGATGTCAGCAGGCCCAAGACAAAGCTCCCTTTGGGGGATGGCAGAAGAGGGGGAGCAGCAACAAGCGAGCCATTGCGTATGTTGTTTATCAACATTTGGATGACGAAGATTTTGGCCCATCTCAGAAAGACATTTATTTTCTGTAGAAACAGTGCAGCATTCTCATGGAGAGAAAAACACGATGCTGTGCCCTTCAGAGATGCAGCTGGGTGTGGTGAGGCAGCCCTGGGCTTGGGGCTGCCTGGTCTGGGTTCAAGTCCGGCTTCCGCCACCTAAGGGCTATGTGGTCTTGGATAAGTCACTCAAACACTCTGGTCTCCACTTCCTCACAGACAATCTGTTCTCCCAGACTCCATTTTTCCATTCTCAAACCAGGATACTATTAATTTGCCCTGCACACTTCACAGTACAAACCCGAGGGATGTAATGTCTGTGGAAGCTCCTTCCAGGCTGTGAAACCTCTGGTATGTGAGGGCTTGCAAGGTGGCATGTTCCTCCAGGCCCGGCCAGCATAGGGCTGGCATAGGGAAGCCACTTGGGAAGTCCTGTTGGATGGAATTGTAAGTGTGATATAGCAATATTCAAAGTACCAGGATTTGATACAATGCACTTCTTGCTTCTTGCTAGTCTGATGTGTAGTATCTACAGGATGATTCAAAAGGCACTTTGGGATCCCAGTGGCTGAGTATCTCTCACTATGAGTTTGCTGTTTGCAAGGGCCAGGAGGGAGAGACGGGGCAACAACACTGGTATCAGGCACTGTTCTCATAACCTCCCCATGAGGGGAGCACTATGCGCCTACATCACAGGTGTGGAAATTGAGACCAAGATAGTTTCTGGAGGTCACCAGCTCATAAGTGGTAGAGATGGGATTAGATCGCAGATCTTCCTAACTCTAAAGCCTGAATTTAACACCTCTGAATAACACCCACTCCCTAGTTTTAGATTCCACACAAAAAGCGAGATTATATGATATTTTACTTTTGTGTCTAGCATATTTTCTTTAGTTCAATGTCCAGGGACATCCAGGTTGTGGCAAATGACAGGATATCCTTCTTTTTAAAGACTGAATAATATTCCATTTTTTGTGTGTATATAATATATATATAATCTATATATATATATATACACAAAAAATGCATATATATATATATATATATGTATATATTCTCGCTCATATATATATATGAGCCAGAGAGAGGGCAGTTTCTTTAGCCATTCATCTGTTGACAGACACCTTGATTGTTTTCATAATCCTTCAATAAATAATAACAGAGGCCTCTTGTTTTCCCTCCTAAGTTAATAAAAAACTTCATCCAATTGAGTCACAAGTCAATAAGAAAGGTGGGAGGCTCCTAATGCAACTTCTGAACATCTGTGTTACTGTGAATGGAGCAGAAGGCAGACCGAATAAACAAGAAAGGTAAAATCCTTGCTCGGACCCATGGCTTCAACCAGGAAATGAGTACAGCTGAAACATCTACTCTGCATTCTCATTGTACGGAAGGATTTAAAAACAAAAACCTAACATCAAAGTACAGGATGAAATGAAAATTTAAAAAAAACTATTAGTATTTTGCACATAGGAAAACCCAAGCTCCTTGACTTCATTGTACTGAGGGTATAGTTGTATGTGACTGAATTAGGAGAGCTGAGCGTTAAGGCCTGGCAATTGGTTTTCACAGTGAGAAAGGAAGGTTAGGCTGAGAAAAGATGCTAGCTCACACTCACCATTTCCAACAGCCTCCCGAGAACCTTCTCCAGATGCTGCCCTTGGAGAGCTCCTGCCTCGCTGTGGCTGTTGGCTCATGTCTCCATTTGTAGGAGCATCCAGCTGGGAGAACTGGGGAGGCAGGGTGGGAGGCGGCTCCCAGAGAGCCCTGGCCAAGCCATTTATGGTCAGGGGAGTAGCCAAGCCCCCGGCCTGTCCCTCAGGAAAGAGGGACTCCTGTTCCCTGGTCACCATAGATGGCTCAGGTCCTCCATCCTCTTTCCCTTTATTTTCTGTGCTTCTTACTTTTCAGGCAGCTTCTTCAATCTCAGCAAAGAAGCCACAGCTGGCCTCTGAGCTTAGCAGCTCCCGCAGCCAGCAGCTCTTTAGAAACAATGGACCACACGGCCGAGGCTGGCTGCTCCGTCCCCAGCTGGCAGGCGTCTGCATTAACGGAGGTCCTGGTCATGCTGGAGTCAAGGCACTACCCGCACCGGAGTGGGGGTGCCTGAGGAGTTCACGTTGGGGCCTGCGTCCTTTGAGGCAGGGGAGTACTGTCACAGCAAACCACACACTCTGCGATCCATGCAAAGCCCCGCGAGCTGAACGTGCTCACAGAGCAGGAAAGGGGCCAGTGATGCTGGACCAATGAGAACCAGGGAGGAGCCCAGAGGAGGTTAGGGACAGAGTGAGCTGAGGCCTGGTGATAAGGTGCGGCAGGACCAGGTGAGGTTTCCCCTCTTAGAGCAATGGGAAGTCTTTCAGGGGTTTTAATAGGAGAGGCACCATCTAATTGATATGGACAAAGCTCACCTGGCTTCTCCATGGAGCACGGATTTCAGGGTACAAGGGTAGAAGCAGGAGTTGGCTTGGATGGGCCTGTGGCATGTTTTGGAGGTTAAGGCAGTGAGACTTGATGGGAAAAAATATGGGACTGGGAAGGGGAGGGAAGGTTAGGGAAAAAGCAGAAGAAAGGCTCCTCCCGGGCTTGGGGCCTAGCAGGGGATGGAGAGCCCATTTGTGTAGGCAGGAAATACTGGGGAGACGGACACGGGTATGAGGATCAGAGCTCTGTCCCAGCTGCTGTGAATCTGCTGTCCAGGTGGAAGCACCAGCTGGGCGATTGGAGAAAGGTGGTCTGGGATTGAAGATGTCCAGCTGGGAGTGGCGGCCTGGGGATGGGTTTAAAGCCACAGGTGTCCCTGAGCAGCTGGGAGGAGCAGAGGGCCAGGGCAGAGACCTGGGGCTCATGGGCATTTAGGGGCCTGGTTGAGGAGGCAGAGTCAGCAAGGAAGGTTGTGTGAGAGAGGACAATCAAAAAAGCTGGGGTCACAAAAACATTACAGGAAGCGAGTGGCAGATGAACTATGAGTTCCTGCTGAGAGGTAGCCCAGGAGGCCAGAGCAGCCATGAGACTCACAGATGGGAACAGAGGAGAACAGTCTAGTGGCACAGCGGAGGGGACCAGGCTGCCATTAATTAGGCGATCCTGGTTGCACACCTGTATCACCTGGGAGACTCATAGAAACTCCTGAGGCCTGGGCCCCGCCCCCAGAGGCTCTGATTGAAATGCTCTGAGTGGGGGTGGTTATGAATAGCCAGGGGCCACAGCCACTGTTGGAATCAGCTACTGAAATGTGTCAGGCGCTGGGACACTATACTAAGAACAATGTGGCCTCTGCCCTGGGGGGCTTCCAGATCCTCAGACCACAGGGACGGTCTAGACTGAATCTATTGGTATCTGAATCTATTGGTCACAGAGAAAACATAGGAACACCTGTATTCAAAGCCACAGTTGCTCTCCCAGAAGCTGCATGGTCTTAAACAAATAGTCATTTCTTCTAGTCTCAGGCTCTTAATCTATAATGTTACAGTATAGCGGCGCCATTTGTTGCAGATGGTGTTGATGTTGATTGATCCATTAGATGTCTCTCACATGAATGACAATGGATTCAACATGACAAGATCTGAGGAGGCCAGGGAAGAGAAGAGATATCTCTTCTCTCTCCTCTTCCTTCCATCAGTGTCCCACTTTTATTGAGAGTTATAACCAAAACATAATTGATCACAGGAAATAGCAAAGCAGTGATGGGCTGAATCAGGGGAAAACATCAAGGCAGTCACAGATGAATCAGGGAAGGAAAGGTAAACAAGGAAGTTGTCAGGGTCTTTGCTTATCGGTCTCATGGTCCTTGGAGATTTGTCTGCGTGCAGAAATCTCTACTTGGATGGGCAGTTTGTGCCCCTCCCAAGATGGACCGAGGTGACCTCAAAGCAGATGACTAACAAGGTCCACAACATTACAGTTTACAATGACTGGACTTTTTAAATCAGCACAACTGGTGCAAATTATGATTCTAAGTTTGCTTGAAAGACATAGAATCATACCTGGACCAGAGAACTGCACCAAAGAACTGCCATCTGGGGCCAGCACCCTCTGGCTAGGCTGTGGATGCACAAGGCCAAGGGGCAACCGTGAAAGCCATCCTTCACTCCGCCCCTGCCTGAGTCCAATAGGACTCAGATCCCAAATACTTCCTCAGGTCATCTGTTTGAAGCTAATTCTCCAGTCTTGGAGTTCTGTGACATCCCAAGACCTGGCACCCAGTTAAAGGACAAAGCAAGCTGGATGGTCCTTGAGCTCCTTCCTCCACCTCCAGGGATGCCTGCTGGCAGGTTGCTGAGCAACTGGAGAGCCAAGACCAATAGGAAGCTCTGTTCTGGAGCCAGGCACATGGGTACTCACCAGAGAGTAGAGGCCATAAGAAGGCCCCCCTTTAATATCCTGCCCATGTTCTTGTGGTTGTGGAGAAAATTACACAAAGAGGATCTGTGTTATCTGAACTAGTAATGCAAACCAAGGACACATCAGTAAATCCACATTCTTTAATGAAACCATTCTTTCTAGACAAACACGTTAGCTCTTCCCCACATTCTCTTTGAAACTGACGTCATTTCATGAAATGTAAAATTACACAAAATAAAAAATACCCATATATTTATAGATAACACTTTAAATGATACTTTTTTCTTAAAGAAACCTTTTAGGCATCTGGGATTATTGTTCAGAAGTTCAGTCAATAAAGGAAACCTTAAAAACATCTGCTGAAGCCAAGGGAACATTTGTTCTCAAATTACATACTAACAATACCAAGAAATATCCAAGGGTTATTAGATGGACCAGGTAAATTCCCATGTGAATTTGCTAGTTAACTATATTTAACAAATGATTTAAACAGGCTGAGCAATTTGTGAATACCAATTTGTGATACTTCAGAGGGAAGTAGTGAAACAGAAATAGAGGGAAACTTTAGGGGGAAAGAGAGGTAACAGTAAATCAATGTACGGCCTTGCCTCTTCCATTTGGAGAGATTATACCACCTATGGTTAATTCTAGGCTCTTCCCTTGCTCTGGGATGCAGGTTCTAGCTTCTGCTAGCTCAGATTACACTAGAATGAGACCAGGCTGAAGGCCCAGATCCCAAATACTTCATCAGATCATCTGAAGATAATTCTCCAATCTTGTAGCTCTGTGACATCCCCAAGGCCTGGTACCCAGTTAAAGGACAAAGCAAGTGGGAGGATGGTCCTTGAGCTACTGCATCCGCCTCCAGAGATGTCTGCAGGCAAGTCGCTGAGCAACTAAAGAGCCATTGCAGGGCCTGGGTCTTTCTGTGCAATGTACTTTATCTCGTGAAGCCAGCACTGCGACTCTTTGCAGGACCAGTGTCATGTGCATAGACACCCAGGGGTGCAGGCTTCCAGAGGATGGGCCCAGCCAGCCCCAGCTGAATCAGGGCTTGTCTTCTGGGAATACATCACTCAGAGACCTAAATAAAGGTTTTCATAAGGGTCCAATTGTTGCAAATTGGCCACATGGTGACAACTGTCAAAGCTGTGTGCTTTTGGGAATATTCACACTAAAGAGATAAAGAGACACATAGTTGTTGGGTCGTGGGGGTGGTGAATGCTGAAACCAATTGTTTGTCCCTCCCTCCCACTTCTCCATGGAATTTGTTCATCTTTTTTAGACTTTGAAAGGCTAAAAGTACAGAATTTTTATCTCCTTGGACAGAGACCCTTAACAGCCACTACATGTCTCCTGATTTCAGTTTCAACTTTGACAGAGAAGATGAAGCAAAACAAGACTTCAGAAGATATAAAGATATGAGCCGTGGAATTCACCGTAACAGGCAGGTGAGGCCTGAACCATGAGATGAGCTGCTCCATCTGTCCCAGCAAAGCCCACCCTGGGCAGGATCTGCCATTATCAAGATGTGAGAATGGAGGCCTGACCTCAGTGCAGGGCCGAGAAAGGCCAGACGGGAGCTTGGTGAAAGGAGAGCCATACGATGCAGGCCTCCACAGTAAAGCTACAGCCAGGGGCTTGGCATTTTTCACACTGCATTGATTAAGGCGTTGACAGCAGTCCTTTACATACATACATATATACAGACATATATTATTAATAATAATAATTTGATTTTTTTGTGTTTTAAGGAAAAAATATTCCCCATGCCTTTCTTTTACTCTTCTTTGTATTATCCTAGTTTTTACTCCCAGCAATCATTTTAATTGTCCTCTTTCTAAGCGTCCTCTGGCGGCATACTCTGATCTTCAAAAAATATATATAACCTTTAGTAAACCTTTTACAAATACTTCGTTTAAAATGATGATTCCCATCCCAGAGGAATCCTGGTGGGAGCTATCCTGGCTCCACCTAGAAACTCTCACGTGCCGCCCTGTGATCAACACCAACCAAACAGGACCTACGGTCATGTAAACATTATTTTAAAATTATTTCAACATAAATACTCTTTTAAAGCTAACATACCACAGCTTTGAGCTCATAATGCCCGTAGGATGCCTTAATGAAATGCCATTCAAAACTACCTCGCTGCTTGAGTGAGACCTTGAGGTGCTAAAAGCATGTAAACACACCCTCTCCACGTCTCTAGAACAAGTGCCAAACGTCGTGGATTCTTGATTATGAGTCGGTGATTACACACCAATTCATCTGAGCAAAGTTGCCAACACACTCTTTAACCCGCTTGGTTACAGGAAGTTGGTCACAGACAGACTTGTTCCACAAGGAGATGGTTCTTACAACACTTAGAATTAGCCAGTTTTGCAGTGTTCGCCCCCCCGGGGGACCTGAGCTGGTCCCTCCGGAGGTCTCTTTGCACATCTTGCAGATGCAGTTTGAGTTGGCAGCAGGTGCCTCCACACCTGGAGGTTCCTGGAGGCCCGGGGAGCCCAAAGCACAGGCGCCGACCTCTCAGTGAGTGAAGGAATATCAGGATGAACCAGGATGTTCTCTGCTTGGCAAACTGGGGATTCTCATCAGCAAATGCTCTGCTAGAATCCACAGTGGATGCCCCTCAGTGAAGTTAGGGATGGGGAACCCCAAAGGAGGCAAGGAGAACCAGGACATGGAGCAAAAGCTCGAGGTCTTCCAAGTTCACAACAGTGATTCTTGTGCTCAAAGCTTCCTCCGTGCGCTGCTTACTGGGGTGCCTCTTTTAGTCCTGACGTCCATATTCTCAGTTTGCAGGTTGGCATGTGTCTGGCAGGGAGAAAGCAGGAGTTATTAGTCACAGCCACGCTTTTACCCTCATTGCCCAGTGCAGGCAGAAGAAAGCCTGCATCTCCAGGACACGGTCACAGTGCTGGGCACCGATGGAAACATGAGGAATAGAGGAAGGAGCAGCCCCGGGGCTGGCCTTCGCCCCGCAGGAGCAAGGGATGGAGAAGGAGTACGAGCGAGCAGAGCTTGGAGGTCAGTGACTGCAAACCTTAGTCTTCTTCAGACAACATGTGACAACACTGTAGCCAGAATCAAAGGAACGCTCTCTCTTCTCCTTGTTGACTAAACACATGTGCTTTCATCCAAATATAAACCTTCAAGACTGGATTTTGAGTGTTTTGTTTTTTGAGAAAAATACTGTACACTGTTTCAGAGCTGATTTGCAAGGTGCTATTGTTGTAAAAAAACATTCTCAGTTCCTGTCTTTCAAGAACTTCAGCGTCATTTCCTCATGTGCAGGGCGTCCTGGAACTTGGTGCTGGTGTATCGGGCGTGAAAGCCTTTCTTGTTGATGGTGTCATCTGTGTGGAATCGGATCATCAGGGAATCCCCCGCAGAGTAGATTTCTTCTAATGGCTGCAGAAAGAAGAAAGGAAAAGCAGGGGTCGGTTGGCTATTATTGGAGTTTAAATGAGCATGGGCAGGACAGTACCCAAGAACAGAAGCTGGCCAACGCTGCCACGAGCAGTCCCTGGCAGCAAAGACTCTGAAGGGCATCCAAACAAGCTCCTTCCCAAAGGAAAGCATTACACATTCTGCTCCAGAAAGCTCGGTGGGCCCTGCCTTTCTAAAGATGATCCTAGACTCGTAGCTCATATCGAACCTATCGTCTATCGTGTGCACAGGTGGAACAGGCACTGTGCTAAGCACTTCCAGACCAGATCTCATGGAAACTTTACAAGAACTTCAAGAGGCAGGTTGTATAGCCATTTTATACATGAGGAGACCGAGACTCAAGCTCACACGGCTGGGCAGGTGGGTCTTGCTGGCTGTGCAGTATGGACCACGAATCACCTGGCTCTTGGTCATTTCACCATTGTGATGTGTCTCCTGGGAGACCTAAAGCAAGGGCCATTGTTCAAACTTATGTCCTGTCTGCAGCCAAAAAAAGGGATCGGAGCTACTACATTTGTCAGAAAGGTTCTGCCAAGTGGTCTGTGGACAGGAGCCAGGTTCCGAGGCTGCTGCCTGCCAGATCCTAGTAGAGCCAAATGGGGTGTTCCACTCGGTGCCGTTCAGGACCCGCCAGGGGCTCCTCTCCACGGACCCCATAGTTCAAAAGACTTTATCTGAGTCAGTTCTTTGGATAAGCTATACTTTGTTATTTATTTATTTATTTATTTATTTATTTATTTATTTATTTATTTGGAGGGTGAGGGAAGATGGAGGGAAATTATTCAAAGACATAAGTACCAGGTCAAGTTTCTGTTTAGCACAAAGAGCACTGGGGATTCCGACATGATTTGGCCTAAGTCCAGCCAGTAGCAAAGAGGCTGCAGTGATGCGCCCTGGAGGCAGAGGAAAGGGCTGGTGCCAGCGTGGGCAGGGCCAGAAGTGACCAGGACATTGCACATCCACCGAGCACCAACTATACGCCAGGCCCCGAGTCAGGGACCAGGGAAATAATGAACAAAACAGGCCGGGCCTGGTCCTGGCTTGGTGGCCCAGGAAAGAGGCAATAATGAGAAAAGTGACAATGACAAGTATTGTTTATAGTAAGAGAGTGATTTCATAAGTGTTAGGTCGGGTCCCCTTTCCCTTCCCCCCTCGCTCCTGCAGCTGGGATAGGAAACCCCGGAGCCCAGGAAGGCAGAAGTGGAGCCGCCAGAGGACCTGCTTTGTCTTTCTGCCCCACTGACCCCGACCCCAGACGCTGCTATAAAGATACCCTCCCTTTCTCACCTGGGCGGGACTCTGCTGACAAGAGCCCTACCGGTCAGCAGACCTCGCCCGGGAGCACAATAAAATGCCTTTTGCACTCTGCTTGCTAAGCCTTGATTTCTCGTGTGACCCCAGACTCAATTTCCACGTTACAATAAGTATTTGATTTTGCTTGGGAAGGGAATTGTCAATATAGGGAATAAACAAAAACGTAATTAAATTTAAAAAAAATCTTGAAGACCAAATGAAATGGGGGGAGAGGATTCGTTGCAAAAACGGGCAAAGTCCTAAAAGGCCAAGCACTCTCCCTCAGCTGGCCTCAGTCCGAGGCTTCATGCCCTGGTCCCTGGCTCCCCCCATCCCAACCTCTCAGGATTCTCATTTCCCACTCGGCTCCAGTGAACCGGGTCTCCTGCCTGCTGCTAGTCAGCGGCGAGGGCAGCAGGGACTCAAAGCCAGGTGCACCTCCCTCTGCAACCCAGGCTCTGAATCAATCCCTGCACTCTGTCCTGGCTCCAGGCCCCTGGGACTCACCCCAGAGCCACAGAAGCGGCCGAGCCTGGGCGCCGAGCTGTCATAGCCGTCGTAGGCCTCCATGTAGTCGTAGCCACAGTCGGCTTCCTCCTCCACCTCGAAGGTCCGGAATATCAACTCCACACCATAGCCGTCCTCTGCCACAATCACCCAGTCACAGTGGGCCTGGCTCGGGTAGTTGTTGTCCCCAAACTGGGCATGGGAATAGAGCTCTTTGGTCTGCACCTCAGCCTTCAGCCGGCCCCCGCACTCTGGAGGGGAGAGAGAACAGAGATAGTCCCCTGGCACCCAGAACCCACGCGACACCCTGCCTGTTCCCCTCACTCTGCAGAGCCCAGTGCTGCCCTGCGCCCTGCGCCCTGCGAGGGAGGCCAGGCCATCCCATCCTCCCGCTTCACAGAGGAGTAAACAAAGGCCCATGGCTCACATAAGGTCTCTGGGAATCCTGGCTCATGCTACTGAAAAAAGCTAGCTGTTTTTTCTTTTTTTCCTCCCAATTAAAGAGACATGGTGTAGGTGTATGGTTTGCCTGACGTGTCGCTGGGATGTGGGATCTTAACTACATCTAGCCTTGGATGTGCCAGAAGCAGGAGATGGGCTCACGCCAGCCCCATGGACTTATTGTAATTTGTCCCTCCTGCCGATAGAGGGCGATAGAAGCACATCGGGCCCCAGGTGAGCGCCCTAACCTAGAAACCTCAGAATCCCCTGGACTTGCCCTTGTGTTTGAGAGAGCTGACTATGGCTGACGGTGAGGTCCCTGTGGGTGTCACAGGTGAGCTGCACCGCAGACTTGGGGCTTGTATCTGTAGCCTTGGTTTCTGGGTTTTACTGGGACATTGGCCATTCCCATCCGCATAAAATAAAACAGATAAATGAGACTGAACCAGATTAGGAAGCACCAGAAATTCTGGAGGCAAATTCCTTCACAGCCCATTCCTCCACGGCCTGGAGCGCCCCCTGGTGTGGATTCAGTGAGGTCTGGTTCTCAGCTCTCCCAGGCCCAGCTGGACCAGTACACCCTGCCTGGCCCTAGCCCTGGCCGACTACCAGCTCCCATGGTCTGGTCTAGAATTTCTTCCAGGTCTGACCTGTCTTAGGGAAATTTCAAATTCCTGGGATGCAGATGACAATGAAATGAGGGAGAGCTCCTTCCTGCCTGCTCTAGCCCCAGGGGCTGACCTCTAGTCAGCTCACATGGGGCCCTGGCCCTCTCTCTATGTTCCAACTAGGTTCAGCCGCTGGGCACACCAGCAGGGCAGAGGGAGGAAGGAGAGAGCCCTCAGGTACTTCATCCCCGGCTCCCTCCCTGCCTGCTCCTCCTGCAAGTCAGGGGCCTCCGTGCCATCCCTGTCTCCAGCTTTCTCTTGCCTGTGGTTCTATGGCCCAGGTGACTCACCTGTTCCTTGTAGTGTCCCCACACCCTGCCCACCCCTTAGTAAACAGTCCCTTTATTAAATTCTCCATAAATAACGACTGAGCATGGCCCCATTTCCAGCTGGGACCCTAACCCACCTCGAGCACCTATGTTCTGCTCTCTATCTGCCACGAGTCAGTGGCCTTTAAACTTCTCTGGGAGAAACCAGAACTCTTCTAGGTGCTGAAGAGGGTCCCTAAACCATGGAGTGCTCTGGCTAAGCAGCGGCAAGCTTAACTGCCTGGGGATACCAGTTGACATTTAGTTTAACCTCACTCCTATTTTCTGGCTCTAGAGGAATAAAAAAAAGAAAGAAAAAGTAGAGGAAAGAGGTTGTTACAGGGGTTATAGGATCTCCTTATCATGATCTCAGACTATAGATAGCATCAAGCTCAGGTGACTTAGAACTTCTCCGGCAGTCACCAACTCTGCTACAATCTAACTCCAGGATCCAAAGAGCCAAAATTGAGCCAGGTGTGCACCTATAATCCCAGTACTTGGGAGACTAAGGCAGGAGGATTCCAAGTTTAAGGCCAGCCTCAGTAACTTAGTGAGACCCTCAGCAACTTACCAAGACTCTGTTTCAAAATAATAAAGTAGCTCTGAATGCCCCTGGGTTCAATCCCAAGTACCAAAGAGAGAGAGAGAGAGAGAGAGAGAGAGCAAGCCGACATCACCCTGGTGTGTGCTTGTCCCCAGTAATATCGAAATGGCCAATGTTCCTATTGACCTTCTTCTATTTAGCAAAGTAAGTTACAGACATATACATTTTCCCAGAACCCAATAGAACTATTGACATTTTAAGAGGAGGGAAAAATAATGGGGAACAGAAAGTTTTTGTTTTCCAGAACTGGTCCTTGGAGGGTAAAGGGGGCTGCTCTCTACCATTCAGCCCCCAGACTTGGATTTCGCAGACCAACAAAATCCCAGAAGCATTTTCTAAAGGAGGAAGGAAGGAAGAAATGGGGCCCCAAGAAAGGCCTGCCCATGTCAAATCTGGTGAGTTGAGGACATCAAAAGAGCAGGGCCCTTGTGCCCGTTTTTGCTGAAGTTTCATTTTAACAGGGACATCTTAGGGCACACTGTCCTCCCCTCGCCCTTCCCCCACAGCGAGACAGGACCGCCTTCGCCGCTCTGCCCTGTCCATCCGTCCAGGCGCTCATCTCCCGAGGCGGGCAGCCATACCTGTGCTGTGCACCGCCTGGAAGCCTTTCCTCTGCACCGAGGCATCTGCGTAAAACCTGAGGAACAGGCTGCTGCCCGAAGCCACCACGGGGTCTGGCTTCTTGCTGCCGCAGAACCGGCCCAGGACGGGAGCCAGGGCGTCCGGCCCGTCGTATACTTCCAGGTGGTCATAGGCACATTCCTGGTGCTGCTCGATCTCAAACTCATTGAATGTCTGGGGATGGAAGAGCAGAAATTAAGGAAAGGCCGGTGTCAGGTGAGGAAGGGGCATCGCGGTGCCCAAGAACGGCCGTCCAGGGGGCCTGTGGCCATGAGGAGGCCTGGAAGCTCTGTAGAGAGAGGTTCCACTTGGCAGCCCTTTTGGTCCCCAAAGCAAGCTGTGAGTTACATGAGCTATTGCTACCACGGCCATTCTGCAGAGATGGTCAGGGTCAGAGAGTTTAAAAGCCTGCTGGCATTGTGATAGCAACTAAGCAGCAGAGCCTGGCTACTTTCCACCCAGATTGTCTGTCTTCCACCCCTCACTACTAAGAGCCAGCACTGACTGAGTGTTCACCCTGGCCAGCAGCTGTATTAAGTGCTTTACAAGTATTGCCTTATTTAAACCTATTTTGTCCCATTGTCCCAGATGTGAGACATATATTAAAAACTTGAATACAGTATATAATATATAATATAGTTATATGACATATAATTATATAATAATGTAATTATAACAGAGTAATATAAATTAATATAATGCATATAAGCTTTTGATTATTATTTCCAACCTATTTTAATCCACCTGTATTGATTTCATCGAAACATTCGCAGAATTGAAAACTGGGGACTTAATGTGTCCTCGCAAGCTTGCCATGTGTCCAATCCCCACTTTGAGAGAAGAGGAAACTGAGGAAAGGAGACGTTAGACGATTTGTCCAAGGTCACCCACTGGTAGAGCTCGGCTGTGCCCCAGAGCCTTGGCTTCCGAGACGCTGATCTTAACCTCTGTGTTCTGCAGATGAAGTCCATGAGGCTCTGTGCAGGGCAGCCGCTCCATGCCGGCATCCTCAGAGTGGCTGACATTTGCTGGGGATTTTTTCCATGCTGAACATTTATGGGCATTTGCTCATTTAGTTCTGCTGATGCTGCAAGGGAAGAGCTATTATCTTCCCCAGTGTGCAGAAGGAAAAACTGAGTCTTAGAGAAGTTAGCCAGCTTGCCCAAGGTCATGCAACTAGAGGCAGATGGAGCTGAACTTGACCCCAGCCAGGCTTCTCCATCCTACGCTGCTCTTAAACATCACCAGGTTCTATCACCTCCCTCCACTCTGCCCCCTCCCAAATCTGCCCCCTGACACTGACAAGGGGAGTCCTGTAACTCCAGGCTGTCCACAGACTTTTCAGCCCCGATGTAGACTTCTTGGGTGCTGGACAAATGACCAACTGATGGTTGCCCCAGGTGTCAAGGACATGGGACAAGGTAAACAGGGACAGTGTTAAATGAAGACTTGGACCAAAGGATAGAGCGGGTGGGAGGACATCAGTTAGGGGGATCTAAATTCAAACGGGGGCTGGGCAGCAGGACAAAGATGGAGGTGGGGAGGGGAGAACAGAGGTCCCTCTGTCATTTCACAGAAATGTCAAACACTACAAGCGTGCAATGCTCTCACACCTTTGGAAAAAGGGAGATTTGGAGCCAGAGTGTGGTGGGTAGAGACACAGGCAGGAAAGGAAGCGCAGGGGCACCTGGGTGGGTCACACAATGGGAGGGAGATGGCAGGCCAGGAAAGTGGGGCGCTCCCCAAAGTCCACAGGACACCCTGTCACTGTCCCCATGCAGTGAAACTCCAGCTTTCTTAAGATGTATTCAACTCAAATCTATGGTAGTAGAAGATAGAGTGGAATCAATAACCCACCAAACACTTTCCAAGGAAACATCTATTTAAAACTAACAGGTGTGTGCAGGCACGTGGGATAAAGGCTGCCCGTCGTGCCGCTTCGCGATCCTACCAGCAGGGGGCGCCATTCCCTCACGGTCGTCAGGGACGAACGTTGCAGTGAGAACCTTTTCTCCGGGAAGGCGTGCCTTTCTCCAAGGCACGCTTTGATTCACTCTCACCCCAATTTGAAGATGTTCTGACTGACTCAGGGCAGCAGCTCTCGGGAGAGCAGCAGAGGAAGCAGTCCCCCCGGGCGGCCTCTGCACAGGAAGCGCCCACTGGGCGCGCCCGGGGTCCTTTCTGCGCCCTCCATGCCCTGGGAGCCCGCGCGCCTGTCTGTGCAGCTGACCCGGGCTCATCAGTACACACCCCCATCGTACGCGGAGCATCACTTCCTTTGTTCTCGCCCATTTCCCCTGAATTGCTGATCTGTCGTTCACAGAGCCAGTCTTGACCATCTCCAGTCAGACACTCGGTTAAAAAAATGCCTGTCAAGACGGGCATGGCAGTGCACGCCTGTAATCCCAGTACTTGGGAGGCTGAGACAGGAGAATCCAGGTTTGAGAACAGCCTCAGCAACTTAGCGAGGACCTGTTTCATAACAAAAAAAAAATTTTTTTTTAAGGGCTGGGGTGTAGCTCAGAGACAGAGTTCCCCTGGGTTCAATCCCCAGTACCACAAAAAAGAAAAAGAAGGAAGGAAGGGAGGGAGGGAGGGAGGGGAGGGGAGGGAAGGGAAGACTGTCAGGAGTACAACAAATTCTCTGCTGGCAAGAGGGTTTGTTGTACTCCAGAGTCTGAGGAATGGAACTTGTAAGAGAGGTTCATTTCTCCTTTGAAATATCTGAACATAACCACACATCAGATGCATGGAAAAGACTTTATATCAGAGGCTGTGCAGTTGTTTTTGTTTTTGTTTTTGTTTTTTGCGGTACCGGGGATTGAACCCAGGGGCGTTCTACCTCCGAGCTACACCCCCGGCCCTATTTTTCATTCTTTATTTTGAAACCAGGTCTCACGAAGTTGCGGAGGGCCTCACTAAGTAGCTGAGGCTGGCTGTGAACCTGGATCCTCCAGTCTCCGCCTCCCAAGTACTAGGATTATAAGCGTGCGCCACCACGCCCAGCTGTGCAGTTGTTTTTTAATTCAAGAGATAATTAGCATAATGATCCCATTGTAAATTGAAAAAATAAGTTGTAGAAGAATATGAATAAGTTTCCACTTAAGTTTGAGTGAGGAAAAGAGCTCTATATTTCCCCACACATGTGCAAACACTGTGTGTGCATACGAAATTTCTGGAGGGATTCACAAGAAAATGTTGAGAGTGGTCATTTCCAGAGAGGGAATGTGGGAGATCTGGCGAATTTTGATTTTCCCTTCCCAACCTCCTGTACTTATTACATTGTGGGGGGGGGTAGTACTTAAACCCAGGGGCATTCTCCCTCCAAGCTACACCCCCAGCCCTATTTTATTTTATTTTATTTATTTTATTTATGGTACTGGGGATTGAACCCAGGGGCATTCTACCTCTGAGCTACACCCCCAGCCCTATTTTATTCTTTATTTTGAAACAGGGTCTCACTAAGTTGCAGAGGGCCTCACTAATTAGCTGAGGCTGGCCGCAAACCTGTGATCCTCCTGCCTCAGCCTCCCAAGTACTGGGGTTACAAGCATGGGCCGCCACGCCCAGCTTTATTTTTTATTTTGAAACAGGGTCTTGCTAGGTTGCTGAGAGTCTTGCTAAATTGCTAAGGCTGGTCTCAAACCTGTGATCCTCCCATCTTAGCCTCTCAAGTAATGGGATTACAGTCATGCACAACCATGCCCGGCTCTAAATCTTGAGAATGTAATGTTTCATTTAAAAAAAAAATCAAAACTGGAAGCCCTGGAATCTCATACAGCACTGCGGGTCTGTGTGGTGAACAGGTGTGTTCATAGAGCAGCCGAGCATTCTGTCCTCTAATCTGCACAACAGCCCCAGGACGCAGGCTCTACTGGCATCCTGTTTCCCAGATAGTGAAACTGAGACCTGGAAATGTCAAGTAACTCCCCCAAGTTTCAGAGCTGCGGGCAGTGGCAGAGCAGAGATACAAACTCATGCCTGCCTGCCACCAAGGCCGCGTTCTCAACAAGCTGCGGAGACTCACGAGCTTCACCCTGTGGCCTGCGGTCGAGGAGATGTTCCAGGTGCACTCCCTCCGGCTGGGGTATTTGTCAGGCCAGTTGGGGCTCGCCAGGGTCCCCTCGGCACTGCTGATCTTGTGCGCACAGCCAGCTGGGCACAGTGGGGGACCCATGTGGGGGGGAGAGAAAGAGAGAGAAGAGAGAAGCCGTTCATTTGTGGGTAGCACCAAAGGCGCTCTTTTTAGGGGAGTCTCCTCCCCTCCCCCTCGTTTGTCTCAGGCTCATCAAATGCGGGGTGTCCGGCCTGAATCAACTGGGACAGAGAGCTGCTGATTTGTTTCAGCGGGCTTTGCTGCCTTCCTGGCCGTGGCTCAGGAGCAGGGTCATCTTCCTGACTGTCACTATTCATACCAAGGTCATCAGTGCGAATCGGGTAGCGTTAGTACTAGGTAAAGAGCTCGGGCCCTGAGGTCAGGTGGAGCTCGGTTCAAGTCCTGGTTCTACCACCCACAGTCTTCGGGACTTCAGGCATTTATGCCTCTTTTTGTAAAAGTGGTGCCGACCTCAGATATGTGGGTTAAATGAGATGGTGCAGGGCAGTGACTTAGCAAGTGCCAGCCATGGCCAGTGCTCATCACCAGGCCTCTGTCTAGGCTAAGCAGTCCCCTCTGGAGTCTCCCTGGCTTGCCCTGGGTACAGCGCTCAGCGGTCCTGCAGCTTGCTCAGTGACTAGCATTTTGACCAATCGCTAGAATTTTCTCCCTCTGTGACGAGCACTGTGGTAAGCACTTGGCGCTCATCCTCTCCTTCAGTCCTTCCCATTTCCAAATAAAAAAACACAGGTGCCTGTAGTCGCCACATTATCCATCCCCACCTCCACTTCCTCTGCGGGCTCCGTGGCCGGGCCAAGGCCAGAGCCTGTGCCACTCACAGGTGAGCCAACTCCCTTCACGGCAGGCTGAGCAGAGGGAAGGGTCATTCAAAGCCGACTGTCGCTGGAGAACTCCCAGCAGTGAATGGGGCAGAGAGCAAAGGTTTCCCCAAATTCTATTTCGCTAATTAGGCCAATTCTCTTCTGCTAGATGGTCAATAATACCATGCCAGGCATAAATGGCTGGTATTTATTGACATCTGAATGCAGACTGGCTGCAATACTGTCTAGGCATTCTTTTAATCCTTACAGAAACTTTAGGAAGGAGGTATGTTTGGCCCTTAACAAGAGGAAACAGTCTCTGAGAGGGTAGGTAATTGCTCAGGGTCACACAGCTGGGAGTGGCACAGCTAGGATTTAGACTCAGTTTGATTCTGGAGTCTATAATGACTCATTTGAGAGCACCTGCGGCCCCCAGGGCCTGCTGAGGGCGCAGCTGGGGGTTGGGGTACTCCTGTGCAGTTCCAGGGGGCGGGGCGCGGCCGGGCTCCAGCTCACCCTCTTTGCAGTCGTGTCCGTTCTCGTGCAGCCGGTAGCCGCTCCTGCACCTGCACAGGTAGCTCCCGAACGTGTTGACACACTCGTGCTGGCAGCCACCATTGTCCTTGGCACACTCGTCCTTGTCTGGGGAGGTCAAGGGACTCTCCTAAGAGGAGCTGCCACCCTGGGAAGGTCCCTCGGGGGTGGGCACGGCTCAGTGGTGGCCTCCTCGGGGGAGCGCCCCTGACGGCCCCTGGGTCCCTGGTGGGGCGGGGGGGAGGTCCCTGCTGGGATCTGGTGGGTGTCACTTGGCACCTGTTGGAGGGGCGCAGCTACAAGCTGGGAAACGACCGGGCTGCTGGGCACCGCAGCTGGGAAGAGGCCAGGAGGACTGTCCCTAGAGCCAGCACCTTGATTTCTGGCCCCCAGAATTTAAGATTGTGTTGTTTTAAGCCACCCAGCATGGGGCTGTTTGCTATGGCAGCCCTAGGAAACATACAGCCATCGATATAAAACCCCCGGGTGCAGGCGCGTCGCTGCCCCGGCAGGTGGAGGCAAAAGGGGGGTGGGCAGGGGCCGCAGAGGCCAAAACCTGCCAAGCGCCTGCAGACCCACGTACCTGAGAAGAAGTGGGCCCGGAAGCCGCGCTTGGAGACCGTGTTGTCGGACTTGAACTCCACGCGCATGTTGTTGCTGAGCGAGGTGATGACCTCGGGCGTGTCGGAGCCGCAGAACTTGCCGTGCAGCCGCGCGTCGGGGGCCAGGCCGCTGCGCACCTCCACGAAGTCGTACTTACAGACCTGCCGGGACGAGGCGGAGGGCGGCCAGTTGCCCCCAGCCCACCCCGGGCCCTGGCTGGGAGCTGCACCCCGCCACGTGGCCGAGGGACCTGGCCAGGCCCACGGGGCGGGTCCCCTTGATGCTTCCTATGCGGGTCACAAGAGTGAGCTCCCGAGGGCAGTGGGGACCCCTGGCGTTCCAGCTGAGGCTCTGGGCGGTGGCACCGAAGCTTAGGGCTCCAATGTCTGCCTTCCCCTGACTGTAGCCTGGCTTCTACTTATTTGGTAACATTGGGCTTCCTCACTAGGTTTTGCTTGAAGAAGAAGGAAGAGGAGGAGGAGGAAGGAGCAGAGGAGGGAGGAAGACACAACCTAACTCCATTATAATTTCATGTAAAGAAACTAAAGCTTAGAAGGGGAGAGACATGAGTCTGAAGTCACACAGCACAGCAGTGGTGGAGTCAGGACTAGAATCCAGGTTGTCGACCAACCGTAGCAATGATTTTTCTCAGCGAACTCAACTGCCGAGTGGACTGATCAATTGCTTTCAAGGGCTGTTTTTCTCTGTTCAATATTTACTTTGGGGGGAGCCCCTCATTGACATGCCGGAGCCCCCATGTATCGGGGTCATTGGCATTGGGGTCTCTTCTCTGCACCCAAAAGGTCTGATTGGTCAGGTGGCAGCCAGGCTGGTGCTGTTCTTAAGGGGAGAACCCCAGTTTGGCTGGGACAGGGGGAGCATGCAGAAGGACCTGTGTACCCGGGGGTGGGGGTCCCTCCAGCTCCAGGTGCAGCTAGGGCGTGTGTCTGGCCAGCACTGTGGTTATAGGGCACTGCCTGGGCCTCACCTGACCTGGTCATCCACAGCATCCTCATCTCTAGCTGGTCCTCAGCTCTCTGTTCTTCTCAGCTGGACACCAACCCCCAGATTCACATCCCAGGGTTCAGACCTGTCCTGACCACCCCTCCCCCAACACTCTTGTCCCCATTTGCCTTAGATTTATCAGTGACAGGAGGGCCCCAGGCTCTCCATCTGCAGAGGACATGCTAGGTGACAGTCCTCCAGAGTCTGCCTAGCTAAGATCCTAGGCCTTCGGAGCAGCGGCTCTGACACGGCCGCCTCCCTGCCCAGCCTCCCCAGTCCCCAGCTCTGAGTCGCTTCTCAACACAGTCCCCCATCTGTCAGAGCACAGAGACATACGTCATTGCCTTCCAGTTCAAACACTTCGAACTGCAGAGAGATGCGGTACTGAACGGGGGCCACCACCTGCCAGACACAGTTCTTGTTGGTGGGATACTCCTTCGGCCACCCAGGGCTGCTGATGGTTCCATTTAGCTTGGTGATGAAGCCGCCACAGGCCACTGCACGGGGAAACAGAAATGACACTCATGTGGCTTTAGTTCTGGGCCACTGCGATTCCCCCGAGCAGCAGCGAGCCCTGCTGTCCTTTCATAATGAAAAAAGTTAGACAATCGGGACTGTTTAGTGCAGCGGCCTGCTTTCTAGCCCAGTTGTTTCAACTGAGGATTTGGAGGGGCTAAACTGGGGACAGTCTTTACTGCTTTTAAAATGACGATGATGCATCTGGCCTGTCACCATGTGGCACAGGTGGGGACCTCCCCATGACTTGGACCAAGGAGAGTTGGAAATGTTTACATCAAGCTGTCCACCGTGCCTGGCTTGCGTGAGCGAGCAGCTTCATGCAGGTGAGCAAAGCGGGCAGATGAAATAAATAAGCCCTTAGTGGACTCACACCAAAATGCTCATCGTTTTTATTTTTTACCTTAATAATCATATGTATTTTACACAGTCACAGAAGAAAACAACTGTGCCCCAGTTTCACGGGGACATCTGTGTGATTCTGTCGTGTGTGTGTGTGTGTGTGTGTGTGAGAGAGAGAGAGAGAGAGAGAGAGAGAGAGAGAGTAGGGATTAAACCCAAGGGCATTCTACCTCTGAGGCACATCCCAACCCTTTTTATTTATTTATTTTTAATTTTTTTTTTTTTTTGCGGTACCGGGGTTTGAACGCAGGGGCGTTCTACCTCCGCGCTACGCCCCCGGCCCTATTTTTTATACTTTATTTTGAAACCGGGTCTCATGAAGTTGCGGAGGGCCTCACTAAGGAGAGAGAGAGAGAGAGAGAGAGAGAGAGAGAGAGAAAGAGAGAGAGAGAGAGAGCTGAGGCTGGCCGTAAACCCGGATCCTCCAGTCTCCGCCTCCCAAAGTACTGGGATTACAAGCGTGCACCACCACAGCCAGAGTTTTTTTTTTTTTTTTTAAACAGGGTCTCACTAAGTTGCTGAAGCTGGCCTTGAACCTGAGTCTCCAGTCTCAGCCACCCAAGTACTGGGATTACAGGCATGTACCACCACACCCAGCTCTGTCACATTTTTTGCTGTTATTGACTTGTTTCTCTCTCCAGGAAGTAGGTGGATCTCCTGCCACATCTGTCCATGTTCCCTGGCAGCCAGGCACCCGCCCCATCCCTGCCCTGCTTCTCCTAACACCTCATGCCGTCACGCCAGCTCGGTGGGCCCAACACCAACCTTCGCATGTCTTCTTGTCAGCAGCCAGCTCGAAGCCCGGGTCGCAGGCACACTTGAAGCTGCCCAGTGTGTTCATGCAGCGCTGCTGGCAACCGCCATGGTCTGGCCAGGAACACTCGTCCACCTCTGCTGGGGAGGGAAGGTGGCCCCGCTGGATCATCACACAGCCACCTGGCCTGCTCCTGTCCTTCCACCTCCCGGGGGTCCAGCTAGAGTCCTCTCCCGGGGACCACTTCCTAAGGAGTTGCACTGCCACATCGGAAAAACTGGCAGCTATGATTAACACAAGCAGGCCACCAGGACAGCCAGCGCGGGGCTCCTCCCAGGGGAGCCCAGGCCTGCAGAATCGAATTCCGTGAGGTGTCAGCAGAGTCTGCGTGTGGTTTCAAGAAACCTCACAAGGTTCCATGCCATAGCTGTCATCCATTCTAATGACATGGAATTGGGGTCCACCCTAAATATAGAACTTCTCAGAGACACTCAGTAAAGGGTAATGATGGAAGGACAGGTCTCCAGACGAAGATGTGTGAGTGTTCTAACATGAGCACTGAACCTGTCGGTCACAATTCCTATAGATACTCTCAACACCAGATGAACAGGAGTCTTGGGGCACTGAATAACAAGTAGGGTGCTGTCCAGAGGAAGAACAAAGGAGTCACTGGAGAATCCCCAACACATTAGCCCATGCACCCCTGGAGAAAAGAACAACCTAGCACTGGGCGTCACCAAGAGGAATCTTAGAAATAAAGGGGAAAACATTCTGTGCTGCCAAGCCATGGTACAGCTGTCCCTGAAGCATGCAGGCTGTGGCCGCAGAGCTGGAGGCATCTAATGAAGGGACAACTAAACACTGAGGCCTCTTTTCCAAAAAGTCCAGTCTAGGAAGAAGGCGGGTGAGGCAGGAAGGAGAGATTTGGTCCACAGTATCGTGGAAGGTGGGAAGAGAGCGAACCTGGGCTTGTTCCCATGTCCTGAAAGAACACACTACACATCAAATGAAAGCAATCAGGACATCGAAGAGCAGGTGAAGACCCGAGGAGATACCCAGTCTCCCACGGGAGGTAGGGTCCTCCTAACAACACCCCCAATGGATGGCTTTTCAGACCCTGCTCGAAAGTTCCGGGAGAGGCCTCTGGCTGCCTCTCAGAGTTCTCAAAGTTGCAAGGTTGTCTGACTCCTTGCTACTTTCAGCCCATTGCTCCTGCAAAAACAAAAACCCTCCACCCTTGCTCCTCGCTCTCCGCTGTGCGGGTCCATCTCCAGGTAACCCGCTCCCTGCGGATCTCTCTCGTCTGTGCTACACCTGTTCCACACCAGCCTGGTTGCTCTTCACTGGCTAAAGGACGGCTCATGAGTAACCCTTCATTTCACACGGTGGATAGTAAACTGAGGTAACTCTGCCAGTGGGGTGTTCCTGGGCTCAACAGAGGCTTAAACAAATGGACCCTTAGGGGACAGTGGGCTTGGAGATGCTCCGGACAGGAAGCTGAAGTTGTCCATGGCCTCAAATACATGTAGTATTAAGAATGCTGAACCAGTAACAAGCATGCAATTATTTGTCACTTTACAACACACAATGCACTTGCTTAGACATCTACTAGAAAAGGACAGACAGGAGAATAGAAAAGAAGGAGCAGTGAGTCCAGGTCTCAAAGTGAGTCCAGTGTGCGTTGGACCCACGAGACCGTTCGCCGGCAGACTGGGCGAGCGCTGGGGTTTAATCTCTCTGAGCCACCCTCTGCTGTAAAATGAGAACAGTCCTCGCTTTGAGCGGTGGTTGAGAACGGTGGTGATCCCCACGGACAGCAGTAGGGCAGCTTCTAAAATTCCAGTGATGGGAGCGGGAGGAGAAAGTTACCTGGACGCACCTGAATCAGGTGAGAGGGGGGTGGTGCCGGCCTGAGAAGCAGAGGGAGACAAGGCAAGAACAGAAAGACGGAAAGCCCTTCACGGATGAGCCAGTGGAGGAAGACCAGGTTGGCAGGAGGGCTACACAGCAGGACACTGGGGGGTGGGCAGAGGGGAACCGAGGAGAGAGCCCGTCAGAACAGACGAAGATGAACAAAGGCGCAAGGCAGGGCAGAGGAGACTCTGACACCAGAAGATACAACAGCTGTGGGCAGGTCATGTGGGCAAGAAAGAGGACCATGGATGAACAAGATTCTTGGTGGCATCTTAGCCAGGTGGAGGGAGGGAGGCCAGTGGAATAGACTTGGGCCTCAAGCAAAGATAATACAACTCATCCAGAGACTAGCAGGGTAAGGTGTTGACCCAGCAAGGTGGATAAAAGGTAGACTTCAAGAGCAGTGGGATGCTTGACCACTTGCAGCCCTGCTCCTGCGTGGATGGGTGGCGTGCACACAGACCCAGGGCCCAGCTCCTGGTGGGAGCCTGGCATTCTGGTCACCTCCACGCTACTGGGAGGCAGCATCTGCTCCAGGTCCCCTGGCTCGTGCTTGCTTCAGGCTGCTGTGGCCAAGGCTGAACCTCCCAGGAAAGGTCTGGGGGAGCTGGGGGTAGGACAGGAGGCCAGAGCCGGGGCTCAGTGTGGTACAGCGGGAGCTCTGGCTTCTTTCCATCCTCCAGGTGATATTGGTAAGAGAAAGAGCCATTTTGTGGCTAAATCATGAGCTGACTTAGGCAGGATCCCAAGAATGGTTTCAGAGAGCTTTAAGGAAAGGGATGACAGGACGCATCCTAGGCTTTTGAGGAAATACCCGGAAGGAAGCCAGTCCCACCACTAAACACTCCATGGTGGCCCATCCGCACTGGGACAGTGGAATGCAGGGATCAAGACGGAATCCTGACATTCTTTATGTAGCAGGTGTAGAACCCAAATGGCCCAGCCAACCCTTGACTGCTGCTGCCATCCCAAAGGAACCAGGAACACAAGGTGTTCTGCTTGCTGCCCAGTCAATCGGCTCTGAGAGGGGCTGCCATCTGGCACCGAGAGAGGGGTGCGGAGGCCAACTGGCACCTTAGCCAGCGTCACGGGCCAGCTGGGCCCTGGGCAGAGCCTGCTGCCAGCTGGCACCCAGGCAAGAGGTTCTCTGGTTCACTCCAGCTCTTCTGCAAGCTTGTGGTTACACTTCCAGGTTCTTTCACTGGCAAACTCCGGACACATGAGCTAGGCGCTTTGGGCTCACAGGACATCCGACTGCCGGTCTTGTTGGAAAAGTCTTGGCTAAGGAAGTTGGCCACTATGTCTCTTGCCCTGTTTCCTGCTCTTTCCAGGATCCCTCAAAGAGGGGAAAACAATGATCCACATCTCCTGTGGCACCTGTCAGCTTACAAAGTGCCTCACACCTGTCATTCCACTGGGGCTTCACAGGAACCAGTTAGAGAAAGGAAGCAGATTCCCTTCTCCCTGTTCTACAGAGGGGAAACCTGAGACTTTAATGGGGGCACATGGCTGCCTGCCTGGGTGGTGTGGCTTGAAGTGGGACCTTCTGACACCTAGACCCTTCGTGTACAACCTGGTAGAAGGGCCTAAGAAGGAGGCAGAAAGGGAGATGGGGAGAGAGGGAGGGGTCAGGATCTCTAGGCTGGCATCTCCAGGAGTGCTAGGAGAGGCGGGAAGGCAGGGAACCCCCTCTCCTGGGCATGAGTGACTGGGAAAGGCTGGCACTAAGGGGGCCTCCGCTGCAGAGGACAAGTGTCTCCACCAGGGGCTGCTGGTGAGCTGCTGGGTGCCTGGTCACCGTGTGTGGGCAACACCATGTTCCCCTCCTGTGGTGTCGCTTACAGGACCCCCTGCAGCCCTGGAAGCAGAGATGGAAGACCTACAATTTCAAAAGAGGCCCACTCTTTTGGGGCTAAAAATGCTGGCCCTGGGCCTGGGCCTGCTTTCTGGGTCCAGTTTCATTAAGACCCTATAGCAGGAGGTCCCTGGGGGCAATGAAGTTTGTTCTCAGAGGGTCAGCCCCACTCTCCTTCCCACCCATTCCCCTGGGGTAGGTGTAGAGGCTGGGGGCTCAGGAGCCGAAGCCCTGGGTTGCCTCTGGCCCACACTAAGGAATGCAAGATGATGGTGTAGAAAGAGTTGGAGCTGGAGTCGGACCGGGTTTGGTTCCTCCATCTGCCACTTAACCTGTCTGAGCGGTCCTGAAATCCCCTTCTCAGCACTGACACGTGTGAGCCAAACCTAACTCAAAGGGCTGTTTGGGGAATTAAATGACATGAGGTAAATCAAGTACCTCACATAGGCTCCAGCACACAGTAGGTGCTCAATTAATGATAGCTGTTACACAAATATCTGTTGTTAGCAATGTTCAGCTTCACTCCAGCGTAGTTTGACCTTGTAAACTTACTACATCTAATTTCCCAGTATGGAAGGGTTTGTTCTGCGGCTGCCGAGGCCGAGCCTGTTCCAGATCAGTTGGGAACTCCACAGGGGCCCTTCGCGGGCGCGCAGTGCTGGAATGGGTCGCTGCCTCCTCCCTGCAGGGAGCCTTGCTTAGTGTGAAGGCTCCATATGGGTTTTGTGGTTATCAGACTGGGAGAGCAATATTTCTTACTGTGACTAAAGTGCAAACAAACTGCTAATTCATACCCTTGAAAAAGTTGGCTGCAAAGCCTGCTTTGTTGATGGACCCATCAGATACGAACTTCATCCATAGTCTGTTGGAGCTCGATTTTACATCCTCGGGCTTCTCATAGCCGCAGAAGTGGCCAATCAGGGCGCTCTCTTCCGTGGGGCCGTCGCGGATCTCCAGGTAGTCGTAGGCACAGCTGTCGTGCCTTTCGATCTAAAGGGAGAAGCAGAGGGAACGCGGATGACGAGGGCAGACCCGGCTTCACAGTTTCTGATTTAAGAATGGAACCTCTCAAAATCTAACCCAGCCCGCTGTGTCCTGGGCTTCCCTGAGACGTCTCCTTGCTCCGGAAGTCAAGGATGAATCAAGCTGAGAAGAGACCAAGAGAAACAGGGAGGGGCAATTCTACAAAACTGCCTGAGGTTCCATCCTAGGTCCTTCACCTCTAGCAGCCTCCAAAAAGGAGGTGAGCCTAATTCCAAAGCCAGCAAAGATTTTGATATCAGATATTCGAGCACAATGCACCAGGGTCTTGGAATGACCTCTTACATTCGTGTGTGTGTGTGTGTGTGTGTGTGTGTGTGTGTGAATGCTGCGGCTAGAACTCCGGGACACTCTACCACTGAACTATATTCCCAGCCCTCTGTATTGTTTGAGACAGGGTCTCACTAAGTTGCTCAGGCTGGCCTCGAACTTGAGATCCGCTTGCCTCAGCCTCCCGGACAGCTAAGATTGCGGGCATGCACCACTACCCCTGGCTAGGTTCCTCTTTTAACCAAAAGCTGGAAACCCATCTTTACAGAGCCTCAGGCAGGTGAAAAGGTTGTCTCATACTTCATCCTCAGGGAGACCGTCTGAGTGACACTCACCTCAAAAGCTTGGAAGGTCAGTCCCACGTGAAACCCCTCCGAAACCGTAATCCTCCAAACACATTCCTTGGAAGGCCTGTAGTCATCTGGGTAGTTGGGAGACTGAATCTGGCCGGCATCTTTGTGAATGTCTCCCCCGCAGGTAGCTTCAGAAAGAAACAGCCCAGGAGTGGGGGTCAGAGGAGGGCCAGTGACCACTTGTTGCCACTAGGTGGCTCCACTCGCCAACATTTTCATCACCATCCAACAAAGAGGGCCTCGGAAAGGCACGTGTCTATTTTCAATTCTGAATTTTTTCATATAAAAAGAATAACCATGTAGAGCTTGCACTGTGCATCGGAATCACCTGGAGATTATTCCAAATGCAGACTCCAGGGCCACATCCCCAGAGGTTCTGATTCAAGTGGGCCTGGGGGCACTGAGCATCAGTAAAGTTCCCCAAGTGATTGTGATGTACAGGGTGGAGGACTACACACACACACACACACACACACACACACACACACACGCATGCACACGCACGCACGCACGCACGCACGCACACGCACGCACATGTACACAGGCACATACATTATTTTTTTTACAAAAACAAAACTTTGGTCTCTCCGAAATCACAATAATTTGAGGCCAACAAGGACCTTGATACTTTTCTTGCAGGGTCCCAGGATGGGGTAGGGAGTGAGCCAGCTCACTCCCTACCCCATGGAAAGCAAGCAGGGAAAGCAAGCAGCCACAGTCGGTCTATCTAAGCTCAGCGTGGCGACCCAGCTAAGAAACATAGTTGAGCCTTCCCTGGTGTGGTCTAAAGTCTTCTTGTCACAAGAGAAATAAACAGAGGCCCAGAGAGGTCAGACTCTTCACTCAGGCTCACACAGCTATTCAGAGGCCATCACCATGCCCATGGGTTCTATACCCCTAACACCACCCAGTGTGGGGAAGCCAGCTCCCCAGCTAGACTGGACGGAGGGTTCCACTACCTGGGACAGGTAGCTGACACGGGTTCAGAGGTGAGCATAGTTGGCCTCTGCTATCCAGATGTAGCAGAGGTGGCCCTGCCGTCCCCATCCTGCCCCCTGCAGCAGTGCACCTCGCCCCAGGACCCACGGCTCCAGCAAGTGGCCATCCATGCAGGCGGGGAAGAGGGACAGCAGGCTGCACAGGAAGGGCAGAGGCTCAGCAGCAGCCACCCAGTGGCTTCTCTCAGCAGGAACAAACCTTCATAGACTGCGAAGAAACCTTTGCCCAAGATGTTGCTGCTGCTGCGGAATTCCACCCAGAGCCGGCTGTCGGTGGAGACGAGGGGCTCTGGGACTTTGTCGCCACAGAACCTACCTGGAGAGTGGAGAAGACATGGTCATGATGTCTGAGCCAGCAGGGTGCTCAGTGCAGACTCAAAGTCCTGGTTCAAATGTGGTCTGAAGTGACAGCTGATGCTATACACACATACGGGACTGAAATGGATGTACGATCCTTGTGCCTCATGCAGGAGAACTCCCGATTCTAATCAAAGTACCCAGGGCCCCGCGGATCCCCTCCCCTGCCGTGGGTCCCGTGGCGGCTCTGCAGGTGAGGTGGAATGACGGTCTCAGAGCGGCGCATGCTTCTGCTGTTCATGCCCTTCCTTTGGGGCACTGGACATCCTGCTTCCTTGCCTCCGGAGGGGAGGCCAGAGAACACACAACAGGGAAACCAAGCCTTCTTGACTTTTGAATTTCACAAGCCTAGACAACAGTACCAAGATGTGGCAGATCGCACAATGAATAAAAGCACATTTCCCCATCCTTGTAGTCTTAGGAAGATTCCCAGGAGGGAAGTGGGAGAGGACTGGGAGAGAGAGGATTGAGAGGGCACCATGCAGCCCCTAAAAGGACCTGAACCCCATCCCACCCTGAGCTGAGACCCTGGATGGAAACGGATGATAGAAATCCCAGTAAACTGAAGGATCTGGGAGAAACGGAAAACTGTGTCCCCAGTCCTTGGGCAGAGCCTGGCGGGGTGATAAGACCCTAAACTTCCCTACCACCTCACGGGTCAGAATGGAAGTATCTACATGGTTTGTCAAGACATATGGCCATGAGGCAGGCATGCGGAGTTCCTCGGGAACCTGGGAGGACGGCAGCAACAGGACTGCAAGCTCCTCAGGGGCTGTGGAAGCAACTGTGCTGCAGCCCAGAGAAGCCAGAGAATGTCTCCCAGGCTGGAGAGAGACGTGGACTTGGTACCATTCTGAACTGGCTGAGTACTGAGGCGAAGAGGAAGCATGGCAGCCATTCATGTGGCCAGAGGACTGGCTAGTTGGGATGAGGACGTCCCAGCAATGCCAGCACAAATGAACCGAAATAAAGTCCTTACTACCTGATGGAAAAGGGGCTCATAATAGAGACACACTTTTGTTTTTTTTTTAAAGAAAAAACAAGATTTCTTAGACATTTGTGTATGTGGTCTGAAATTAGACCCTCTAGCCAGATGTGGTGGTGCACACCTGTAATCCCAGTACTTGGGAGGCTGAGACAAGAGGATCACAGGCTCAGGGCTAGCCTTGAAAACTTAGTGAGGCTCTCTGCAACTTAGTGAGATCCTGTTTCAAAATAAAAAATAAGGCTGGGATGTGGCTTGGAGGTAGAATGCTCCTGGGTTCAATCCCTAGTACCATATCACACACACACACACACACACACACACACACACACACACACACACGACCTTCTCTAAAGGAAAGGGGAAGGCCAGGCCTTGCCAATACACAGTCATCCTTAGCCATCTAACTCCTAATGCCACTTAAGGATGGCAGCCCAGGTAGGGGCAGGGATGGGTGGGCTGGGAGATGGGTTGAGTCCCACTGATTAGCTCAGAATGCGGAGCAGCCAGGGTCTATTTGCCTGGAAGTCCACAGTTCTGCCAAACACCTACTGTGCACATCACTCAAAGAATTGATTGAGCTTTGAAGAGGGTATGGAGAACAGCTGCCAATGGGTATGGGTTTTCTTTGGAGGATGGTGAAGACTTTCAAAAATTGATTGTACACCTCTGTGAACATGCTAAAAGCCATTGACTTTAAATGGTGAACTGCACAGTATATAAATTATATCTCAATTTTTTTGAAGTCCATTCAACTGATATTTAGTGGACACCTTTTGGGGGGTGCGGGGGGAGTTCTGGGAGTTGAACCTAAGGGCATTCTACCTCTGAGCTACACTCCCAGCCCTTTTTATATTTTATTTTGAAACGGGGCCTCACTAAGTTGCAGTCTCATTAGGCTGACCTTGAACCTGCCATCCTATCTCAGCCTCCCAAGTACTGGGATTACAGGTGGGCACCACTGCCCCCAGCTTAGGACACTTTTATTGTCAGCACCATGTCAGGCACTGGACAAGCCACTTGAAAGTATAATTCTGCTTTACCCTTCTGAGAAGGGGCTGGGGGTCAGAGAAGCTGCGGAGGAAGAGGTGTCATGGGGCATTTCCTAAGAGCCGACTGTGGTATACATCCTTGGGGACAGCCAGGGTAGAGGGCTGCTCATCTCCTCTGCTTCCTTCCCTTCTGGCCACTGGTAGCCATCTGAATTTGGTGAGCTTAATAATCAGAGAGCTGAGCTGGAACTGCTGCCGAGACTTTGGCAAGGAAAAATCCATCAGAAGCCTATGTCCAGTGATGGTTCCTCTGACGTGGCCCATTAGTGTCACATGAGCACCAGGGGGCGCTGCTCAGCAGGGAGACAGAACAGCAGATACCTAATGCCAGTCCACAAAGGGAACTCCTCAGCCCAGCCCAAGTTTCAAGTCCAAATTCTTCCTTTTAAAACCCCATCTGCCACAGACACTGAGGACTGTCTCCCCATGACAGAGGGCCATTGCCAGCCTGGCTCCTGAGGACCTAACCAAATGAGAGGAACCACCCACTACCCTGGAGCAGGGGGGCAGGAGGACCACCCGCCTTTGCCCAGTACCCCAGAGGAGGAGGGAGGGTCTGCAGCCGAGGTCACTTTATTGCCTTGGCAGTGCCAGACTTGGTAGAATAAATTATACATCTGAGCACTCCCCCTGAATCGCTTTGCAATTCTTAACTAGAACCCTTTACTCTGTCTCTTGAGCAACATCTCAGCAGTCTCACCTTCATCGTGATGACTCTAGTGAAAGCCCCTTTGTCACTGGCCATGTCTATGCCTGGCGTGGTCCTAAGCACTTTCCCAGCTTATCTCATTTCAGCCCTAATACTCCGTGACTTAGGTATGATTACTAATCCCATTTCACAGATGAGAAAACTGAGGACTGGATAATTTGTCTCAAAGCTGGAAATGGAAGCAGAATTTGAACGTCATCAGTCTGAGATCTGGCCTTTCATCATTAATATCGCCATCACCGCCACCATCATCAAACGGAACGTGGGTCGAATTCTGAATGTGGACCAGTTTGGGATAAATAGACATGGACTCTGCTCTCTGGGGATGTGAGCATCATGCCCATTTCCCAGTTTGGAAGCAGAGGAGTATGAATGAGGGTCAAAGCCTCACACAGTAAGGCGAGTTCAGCAAAGCTGCCCCTGTCCAGGGAGCCCCTGTAGTGAGGCCACGGGACACTGATGGCCAGCCTGGCCTTTCTGAACTTCTCCCCCATTTCAGGGAAAGGGGGAAAAAGGGCTTTTGTGTGCAGCGTAGTGATCTAGAATGCCCAGAGACAGTTCTGCATACAAAAGTGCACTGTTTAGAGTAATTCCTCTAATAGAAACAAGGGAGAAGAATTTGGTTTCCAGGATAGTGTTTAAGAAACGGGATGAGTTCACACAGCCCTTGTCTTCCACCTCTAGGTACCTTCTTATAAGTGGCCCCTGAAACTGAAAAACCCATCTGAGTTCTTTAACCAGCCATGAAATGTTCTCCGTCGACTTAATTCTCCTTTGAAATCTGCTGCGTGAAAATCTGGGTCCCAAACAGCCTCCTTCCAGGGAGAATAAACAGGCTGGAGAGAGGAATTGGCATAGAGAAAAGGTGTCAAATTCCTAAACTGAAATCTGGTTCCTGGATTTAGAGGAGGAGCTTAATAAGGATATCAAGAAGAGGAAATGCAGATGAGGGCACTACAAGTGGGCTCCGTGGGGAGTCATAAAGGGTTCATTCATAAAAAGTTATGTGTGCATTATGCCTGGATTTTCACACACTGCCCTGGGAAAAAAATGCAATGCACGGTTTTTCAGAGCAAGATGCATACTTTCACAATCCGCCCTAATCCGCTCTCCCTCCTGCCAAAGGGGCATTGACCTGCCTCCTCCCAGCAGATTTCATGGCACTGACCCCTCCCAGGGACCAGCGCCACTGACACAATGCACTTGTTCCGAACACAAAAGTTCACTAACAACTGCATTTGGAAACATCAGAGCAGGCCAAATAGTTGGCAGAGGAGAGCTGCTGCAAATGAAGAATGACGGTCACAGGCGCCGAGCCATGCCTCGGCTGAGACACACACAGACACTCACTTTGCAAGAATGGGCAAAATACATGCCCCCTGACCCCCCCAAGACAAAACCAAAAAATCCAAGCAGTCACCACAACCAACAAGCTGCAGAAACTCTATCCCACTAATGAAAGTGCAGCCAGAGATACCAGGATCTATTGGAGAAAAACTCCAGCTCCAAGTTCAAGCAAAGGGAAGGCCTGGTGCCGGAGTCCATTCACGGGAACGTGCCTTGGCCCTCTCTGGGGGACTTCAGTAACAGAGCTTCCTCCTCCTGCGTCTGTAAGCCTATCCCACTGGGGGCGGGGGCAGTATAGTGCTGCCAGGTCCAGCAAACAAAAACCCAGGAAGCCCAACTACATTTGAATTTCAGATAAACAAGGAATAATGTATTTTATCTGACAACCCTAAGAGGATCCAGCAGTCGCCTCTCCCCCTCACCGGGACATCAGAATTCTGGTCCCATCTCAGCCGCCATTTGGCTGTGTGGCCTTAGAAAGTTAGCGCACACTTGAAGGGTTTGGTTTTCCCGTGAAGGTGTGCGATTCGGTAACAAGGTCCTGCCAGGTTGAGGGGTCTGGGGTCCCCTGTTGTCATCAAGTCCCTCCCATACAGCTCTTGTAAAAGATCCAAACAGAGAGGCACAAAACACAATGTAAAGGTGCTGCCGCCTCCATGCTTCTTTCTCAGGGGCAACCGCTTCGTCAATTTGATGAGCATCCTTGCAGCGCCCTTGGTGCTAGACACGGGCACATGCACGTAGATTTATAGGTCCAGCAGGAGCATTCTCTGACCCAGCTTGGGGGGGCTCAGTGCAGCATTCTCCTGGGAATATGTATCCCAGAATCTTCCCAGCTAGTGCTCCACCAGGTGTGGAAACCTGTGCTCCCAAGGATCCAGCCCTCTGTCATTTTACCACACTCAATCAATGCTGCAAAGCTAACCTCCTGCTGGCACCTAGCATCCGTCAGGTCTGCTCATCTTAGGGAATAGAAATTTGGAACAGGCAGCCTCTACTGTGCTACGGGGTGGCAGAACCCAAGTGTCCTTCAGTGTACGTGTTCCTGTGCAGGCTTAGCCTGGAGTCGCTTTCTTAGCTGAGGGTCTACCCAGACTGTAAACTACCTGGTGGACTCCTCTTCCTGGTGGTAACCTGATGCCCCCACTCCGATCCTTTCCTGGCTGTTCCCCAGCCTTCCGGAGTCCCTAAGGCACAAATTCCTACCTGTTTTACCTCTAGGAATTTAAACCTGTGGCCCTTTGGACACGGCATAGCTCATGTGCTATTTACAATGGTAGGTGACCAGGATGGGACCCCTTAATCATAATATTTTAATATCTGCCAGGCCCCACTGAGTCCAGCTAGATCTTCTGTTCCAGTCTCTTCTGACTTGCCCCATGCTTGGTTTCCAAGGTCCAGCACAACATCAGGACGCAGTCAAGCTGTGAAACTCCCATACTAAGCCCTCTCCCTTCTTTCCGATCACCGTCTTCAGCCAACTGCCCCAGCAACAGCTCATGCCAGCTGGTCATTCATAGCATAGTGAGACTGGCTTTTCTGCTCACGTGAAGCTAAGCCAGGAACCAAGTCCTCACTGAGCCCCTAGACTTGTGCAACCCAGGAGTCCACCCTACAAACTGCTCTAGCAATGAGAACAACCCACTGGGCTGAGACCCATCCAGCTGGTGCCTATCAGTCTGCTCTCTGCAGCCCTCCCATGCTGTAATTCCTGAGTGACTGAGTCCCAGCGTCAGCTCCCAAGACAGGGAACCATCGGCCCTCTTTACAATGCTATCCTTCCCTGGTATTCCACGAGGGACCTCTTTTCATGGTGTCTTGAGTGAAGTAAGCTTTCTCTTTACACTATCTGCCCACCGCCCCTTACACAAAGGTTCAAGCTGCCTCTTCATGGATGAGTTCATGCCCTGTCATCTCACAAAAATAATACATGCCCATCATAGAAAATTGGAAAACTTCTAAATTAAGAGCAGAATAAAAAATTTTTAAAATACTCTACCATCCTAAAATAACTACTATATGTTACTTATTTACATTTATAATTTCACTTGATATTTATATTGTAGATCACAAAATAGTTTCTTCCAGTTGTTTTGAATGATTTGGGACAGGATATTTGTTATTCAGTTCACTGCACTCCCCACCACTTCTTACTCTAGGACACCCATCCCAACTCATTCAATTGTGCCTTCTAGGGCATCCTGTCAGTAAGTTGGCAATGTCTGCATTATGTATATATGTATGTACATACATATATTTTAAACTAATGATACTGCATAGTCCATTCTGTAGTGTAGTTATTTTCTGTGTCACAGTATACCATGAACACCTTTCTGTATCAATACATTGTCACCTCTGACATTATTTGTAATGGCTGGTAAGTTTTCCATTGAAAAAAAATGTATCATAATTTATTCAGCTAACCCCTACTGTTGAAGATGTAAATTGCTTTCAATTTTCCTTGCTTCAGTAAACACATCCCTGTAGCTAGAGCTTTGCACACTTCCTTAATTAGCTCCCTAGGATAAATTCTGAGAAGTGGAATTGCTGGGTCAAAGGGTATAAGCAGTTTTAAAAGCTTTTAACATGTGTGGCCAAATGGAGTGTTCAGAGTTTTACAATGACACGGGCCCTTGAGAGCTTCCTGTGACTGCTGTCACGGTGGACCCTTCCAGACAGTACCAGCATCCCAGAGGCCACCGATCGCTCCTCTCCCAAGGCTGTCTGAAGTCCACTTACCCAGCAGGGGGGCTTTTCTCCAGTAACCATCCCGGACCTCCACATAATCATACCAGCACAGGCGGCTCTTAAACAAATCCATGGACGTGAAGTTTAGGACGATCTGTAAAGAATTACCATAAAATGAGTTTGGGCAACAAAGCCCGAGCAGTTCTGAAAGTCTTGCAGAGTGGTGTTCTCACGTTACGCCTTAGCATACAGAACCCCCAGACCGCAGTAGGAACGTCTTCTCAAAAATACAGGCACAGGAAACATCATGACATTAAATAATAAACCTTGGGCAGGATGGGGAGTAAACAGAAGGAGATGGGTCCTTTGGCTCTGTCTGGGGAATCACTTCAGCTTTTGAAGTCACTAGGTGGCTTCCAGAGAGCAAGATACATTAAAAAGACAGTCCAGGGCGCGCTGAGACTGGGATTTGGAAGGAGAGAAGGGGTCAATGAAGTTCAGAGATACGGAAAGATCTTATAACATCATCAATCATTCTGGGGGCCGGGGTTAGTCCAAGTGCATCTGCGCACCTCCATGATCAACGTCCCTCGGCCATGACCTCACTCTTCTGAGGTGTGGGTGTCTCAGAGCTTTCCTACAGTTAGTCCGTCTTTCTTTCATTCATTCATTCATTCATTCGTTCGTTCGTTCGTTCCTTCATTTGTTCCACCACTGTTTCTCTTCTTCCTTCCTTCCCTTCTTCTTCTTCTTCTTCTTCTTCTTCTTCTTCTTCTTCTTCTTCTTCTTTTTCTTCGTTACTAGGGATTGAACTCAGAGGCATTCTACATCTGAGCTACACACCCAACCTCTTCTTTTTTTCTTTTTGGAAACAGGATCTCATTAAATTACTGAGGCTGGGCAGGGCGTGGTGGCCCATGCTTGTAATCCCAGTACTTTGGGAGGCGGAGACCGGAGGGTCCGGGTTCGCGGCCAGCCTCAGCTCTCTCTCTCTCTCTCTCTCTCTCTCTCTCTCTACTTAGTGAGGCCCTCCGCAACTTCGTGAGACCCGGTTTCAAAATAAAGTATAAAAAAAAGGGCCGGGGGTGTAGTGCGGAGGTAGAACGCCCCTGGGTTCAATCCCCGGTACCACATACACAAAAAAAATTACTGAGGCTGGCCTTGAACCTGCTATCCTCCTGTCTCAGCCTACCAAGTGTTGGGATTACAGGCATGCACCACCACGCCCAGCCCCACCAGGGCTTCTTGGCCACCTACTGTGTGCTAGTCTATGTTGGGCAACAAGAAAGATTGGTAAGACAGTGTCCTTCTGTAGGGAGGTCAGAGAACAAGGAAAAGGCAGGTGTGCCAACCCAATAAGGACACTATTGTGGAAAAGCTGAAAAGAGAAGAGTGGACAGTCCTGAGAAGGGAGAAATGAATTCTCCCTAGTGATGCTGGAGAAGGTTTCCCAGAGGAGGTGACATTTAACCTGAAGGGCCTGGGGGGTCCATGGGCGGAACGATAGGGCCAGAAGAAAGTGACAGGAGCTCAGGCGAGGAGCTGTTAGAGCACCTGCACACCGGCCAGCATAGGGCACTGTGTGTGTATAGTAAGGAGTCAGGGGGGCAGAGATGGAGCAGAGGCCGGGAGGCAGGTGAGGGTGCAGGTCTGTGAGGATTCAAGGCCCCTCAGCAAATGCCCCTACGGCTGAATAGGTGAGTATTTAGTGGAAGGGACAGGATAACCCTGCACGCTGGGCCTCAATACGCAGGTGTGGTGCCCATGGACTGGCCTTGGTCCCCTGCCACCCCCAGCTCGGGGGTCCCCTAGCAGATGGCCCAAAACAGAGCCCAGGTTTCCCCTCACCTTCCCCTCCACTCGCGCCCCGCCAGGCAAGGTGCCATGCCTCGGGCTGCACCGAGAAGCAGCAGCCTGCCTGGTCCGAGCTGTCCAGCGGGCTCTCTGCCTGCGCTGAGCATGTCCCTGCCCCCGTTCCTCAGCTCTTCCTGCTCTCCAGCACCACCCCGGGCCCCGCACCCCTGGCCCTATTCCTTTCCCAACTCTTGGACCTTGCTCATCTGTCTCCGGCACCTTCACTCTCTGCCCCTCTGCTGACCATTCATTTTATATTCAAACAACCTGGGGACCTTCTGTCTCAAAGTAAACCGTCTTCCTGGAGGGGCTGCGCTCAGAGGTTCCAATCCCTCCAGCCCAGATCTAAGGACTGGCTATTTGTCCTCGAGCTCCCTGGCCCCTCTGCTCTGAACCTGTCCTTGCTGGTTGTCGCCACCCCAGCCTATCCTCTAGCCTCTGTGCTCTCTCCTTGGCTGGCTCCTGCACTCCCTGCTCCCCACCACCTGTGAGAACACCTCAAAGCCAGGCATCCCCCACCCGCCAGACCGCAGGAGACCCGTCGCCCAGGTGCCAGGCCTTGGTGTCGCCCCCTTTACCTCTGTCATCCACAGAATGTGCCCCGCCCCAATGCCCAGGGTTCTTTTCCCTTTAGATGTCTGTGTTCCTCCCCTCCAACCCAGTTTTGCTGCCCCTTCAACATCCTGTCCTGATTGACCCCCAAAATTCCCCTGCTGAGCCCCATCTGTTCTGTACACTAGGGCTTCTAGGCCAGTCTTCCATAACTTCTATCTCCTGTTTATCAAAAGGTCCCTCTCACACTTCGGAAACCTCTGTGGCTCCCTGTGCCCCCGTCTCATAAGTGATACCCTCTGCTTCCTTTCCAGCGCCTCCAGGGCCAGGCTCTGTCCCCCTTTTCCCAGTGCTCCCCGAAACATCCATGTTAAGGAAACCCTTCCTAGGCCCAGCGAAGTGCCCACTCCTCCCCAGTCCCTCCCTGACTGCCCAGCCAGACCTGACCTGACCTTTGCCTCTTTGGACATCCCCACCCTCTCTCACAGTGATTCCAAGCAGGTGTCTTTAGACTCAGGAAGATCCAGATTTGCTTCTAAACTCCACCCCTTACTAGCTCCGGGATCTTGGACGAATACTTGACTTTTTGGACCTCTAGTTTCCTCATCTGTAAAACAATATGTGTACCAGTGGGTCATTAAGGGGGCCTCCCAGGAAACCGTGTATGGAGTGCATACTGCCATGCGGGCATACAGCAGGCACTCCACAGATGGTAATTTAAAACTCAGACCACAGAGTGTGCACCTAGCGTGCCATGACAGGCACCAACTGCTCTTCACAGGGTGCCTGTCTTGACTGGTTTCGGGGGTGCCCACGTTGGTCCCTTGGGCCAATCCCACCCAGTGGTCAGGTCTGAAGATAAGTAGCATCTTCTTCCACAAAGCCCTGTGGTCTCCTAGGAAATGGAGAGTGAGTACCAGCAAATAACAGGCCAGCTGACCTCTGCCGCCACTCTGCGTGTGTGTGTGTGTGTGTGTGTGTGTGGTCACTCTCCTTTCAAACTGGTGTTTCCAACCATACTTGCACATTAGAATCCCTTTGGAGACTGTAGGGCAAAGTCTGGTAAAATGCCCCTCCTTCATGAAGCTGGGCCCCCAGGGAGTGAGGGGAACCCATGCTAAACTCTAAGCCTCTTACAGACAGGGATGCACCTTGGGTTTCTCTCAAGTCCCCCACGGTGCTTGTGCACAGGTGATTGAGCTCGACGAGACTCGTAAGCTGGTTGCACAATAATTCTTTAGCCTTTGCTTTTTAAAATTACAGAAAGGAAATGTTAGCACAACTTCCTTGGTAACACATTCATGATCTGAATGAACGGGATAATTATGCAGGCTAATTATTTTAAGTATGTTAGTGAACCATAAAGACCATAGGGGAAGAGGTGATGAACGAGAGGCGATACTTGAATCAATCAAGTTTGCTAATTACTCGCAGCTCTGGGGAAGGCTGGGCGAAGCAGAAATTGGAATAATTGGTGCAGGAATTTCAATGATGCATATTCTCCCTGCCCCCAGTTAACACAAATAATTGAGGCTTGGAGAAGCTTACACGGTTCAAATGTATGACACGGCTCTGCTATGCAGGGCAATTCAGCAATTTGGAGATTGCCAGGCTCCTTCCTCTTCCTCCTCATTCTCCCTGCCTTCCTCCTCTTAGTGTCTCCAGCAGACACTGGGACGTCACATCTGCCCAAAGCAGAAAGTCTGGAGTCTGGGATACAAGATGGCAACCACACTGTCTTAAATGCTTAGAGTCAAAGAAGGGGTGTGTGCGTGTGTGTGAGTGCACACGCATGTGTGCAAATGTGTATGTATGAATGCACACTTGAGTCTGTGTACTAGCTTGTCCCCTCTGGGTGATAATAAAAGGTGATGGTCAAGCATGCAGCTCTCAGTTCAATCCCGACTTTGCAACAGACTTAGTGGCCCTGGGCCAGCTGACTTCCTTGCCTGTAAAAAGAGCAAGGCAACAGCACTAGCACAGGAGGCTGACGTGAGGATTAAATGAAATGACCCGCCTTACATACTGAGGCCGGAATCCGCACCATAGAAAATGCTCATGATGTTTCCTAGCCATTTCTCTCTAATTATTGCGCTATGCTTAACTCGACATTGAAATGCACATTTTCTTTAAAGCTATGAATTAGGAATACCTGAAGGCTGCCTACAGGTACCTGAAAAATTCCAACACACCCCACTGCCATCCCCAGCTGCTGGTTTTTCACTCAGCCCTTCATGCACCCACACATCCGTTCAACAAATGCTCACTGTGTGGCTGTCATTGTACCATAGACTCTGTGGGGTGCTGGGACTGAGGGTGGACAATCTCTGTCCTCAATGAACTTAAGGTTTAGAAGTGGGACAAATATATCAGGAGTCACGATGCTGTGGGACATGCTGTGACAGGTATGACTGTGGAGAGATCTGTGAACTCAGAGAGTTTCCCCTCACCTGGACCCTAGGAAAAAAGTGGCTTTACCAAAGACAGTTGCAGCTAGTCTGAGATAACTTGAAGAACACTTGGATGAACACTTGTAGACATGTAGTAAAAAGATAAACTCTGCAGTACAAAGCCTGGGTTCTCCATTCCCAGTTCTGCATCTTACTATGGATTTGGACAATTTCCTTAATGTCTGAGCCTCAAATTCCTTATCTATAGAATAGATATAAGGATATGTAACCTGAAGCTGGTGCAGTGGCACATGCTTATATAATCCCAATACTTGGGGGCTGAGTCAGGAGGATCGCAGGTTTGAGATCAGCCTCAGCAACTTAGCAAGTCCCTGTTTCAAAATAAAAAATAAAAAGGGCCTGGGGTTACAGCTCAGAGGTAGAACGCCCCTGGGTTCAGTCCCCGGGCCTCTTCCCTGGACCCACCTCCTGAGGGTGGATGTGTACCTGGCAGCCACCCCTGCCACGGGGCAGCCAAAGAGCCGCTGTCTACAAGGTAGGAGTGGGTGACGCTCGGGAGTATGGGCTGCAGTGTCAACACCAGCACGCCCAAAGCCCGGAATGGTGAGATGAAAGGTAGGGGAAGAGAAGCCAGCTGCGGTGGGGGCCAGCTCTCCCATGTCGACTCCTTCCAGAGCAGCACTCCAAGCTGTCGACAAATTCTAAATTGGACCTCACTCTCCAGGGTGGTGCGCTTATCAAGGTAGGAGGATAGAGTCCACTTTACTTCACAAACGGTTAGCTTGAGTTTAACTTACATGGACACTTAGCTCCTGCCAGGCCTCTGTGTGTATGAGTGAGACTGACTGAGAAATCCAAAAATAATAAATATAAAGCAAACAGCATCACCCTGGCATTGGTGTGTGCTCATAACCAAACCGCTGCCATGACTACTGGTAACAGTAAGTAAGATTACGTCCTCCCAGCTCACCTGACCCAGAGGGCCGTGCCATTTCCAAGGAGGTGTTCCACCTACCTTTTAAACTAATATTAACTGTTATTATTTAATTATACATATTATGGGGCACAGTGTGATTTGATACATATATGCAGTGCATAATGATCTAATTAGGGCAGCTAACATTTCCATCTCCTTAAACATTTATTTTTAATTATAATTTTGGTGGATTGCCAGGGGCACTCTACGTCTGAACTACACCCCAGCCCTATTTTATTTTTTATTTTGAAACAGGGTCTCGCTAAGTTGCTGAGAGTCTCACTAAGTTGATGAGGCTGACTTTGAAACTGCGATCCTCCTGTCTCAGCCTCCCAAGTACTAGGATTATAGGCATGCACCACCATACCCAGCTTGGTTTTTTTTATTAACATGTAATAATAGTACATATTTATGAGGCACAGTGTGAGATTTTGGTACAATGTACAATGATCAAATGAAGGTAGTTAACATTCCTACCTTTTCCCCGGGAGTGACTGAGATCCTCCAGACGCAGTGAGAGTAAGAAGGGTAGCCATTTGGAAAACCAGGTGCAGAAAAGTTTCCTGTTGTGTCTTGCAGAGTCTCCCCACACGCTGCACAAGAAAACGATGACAGCGAGGCTGGCGTGTGCACCTGCTCCCCGACTGAGCAAGCACCCCCCTTTACCACCCAAAGCCCTCAGAATGGCTGGCAAGCAGCAAGCCAGGCAGCTCAACCATTTTTCTGACTCATACAGCAAAAGTAGCATCTGGGTGCAAGGAATAACACCCAGGGAGTTCTGCTAAGGCTCTCAGGACTGAGCACGGCCCAGAACTGGGTTCCAATCTCAGCTCTCCAGCCAGCTGTGTGGTTGTGTGCTGGGCCTTGGCTTTCTTATCTGTGAAACGATCAGGGCCTCTCTCAGGGTGTGTGTGGAGTCATCTGCATTAGATAACAGGGGACCGCTGGGTGCTTGGCACCCAGTACTGCTCCCTATGTGATGACTGCTGATATGCTTTGAAACTTATTTCAGCTGTTAACTTGAATCCTCTCTCTCCCTCCCTCCCGACCCCACCCTCCCTCTCCACACCTCTAAAAGAGCTACCAAATAGTAAATAAAACAGAGAAGAATGCAGAAGCACAGGAGGCTAGAATATTCTATAGTATGCTATTCTACCCTTGTGTGTGTGGAGGGTGCTTGGTAATGAGTTTAAAATGGAAAACATGTATATGAAAAATATTTCCCCTAAGTTGTCCTTTTAAAAATGTGTACCTGTACCCTGGGAGCTGCACATTGTTTTGGATCTCTCAGAACCCCAGAGATTCAGATCCCAAAGACCAAAGACACTGGCTTGCTGAGGGCCCCTCCTCTTTGCCCCCCCCCAAGTGTGAGGAACAAGCACCCTGAAGCATCTTCTCCTACATGCGACTCAGCCTCTGCGTGGCAATAGCCCTAGCTCCATATTTTTGGGAGCTACAGGAAGGGATATGTGGAGAGCTGCCCGTCACTGGCCTCAGGAAATCCTGGCTATCAGGGCTTCAATATCACATTACCGAACAACTGCCAGGCATCATAAGGATTATGCCCAGCAGTCAACACCCCTGAGGGTTCCATGGAAATTATTTTAGAATAATCATCAACATTCTGCAAGAACAGATATATTACTGTGTGCCTCCATGGTATTTACCAGCTGCTTCAAACCCTTCTGGGAAATGAGCAGCCTATACATTATAACTAAATAAATGCTATGGCATTTCCCAGGGAATGCTATAAGGTTTCCCTTTAAATTCAGCAAGGTTATATGATACGTGTGTCCTGTATTTCAGCCCTAACATGCCCCCAGATGAGAGCAAGCTGGATGGACATGTTTCCTAGTTTCATGGGGATGCAACCCCCACTCAGCCCTTTGCAGGCACCACGGTCCTGCTTAGTAGGGTGACATGACAGCCCAGATTTTCTCCAATGGCCCCCATTTGGATAAATTTACTGGACCTGTTGGTAATTGAACTTCCTTCCGTCTTCCCCAAACCACCAAAGTGTGTTCTGTCCCAACAGTGGTAAAAAGTCGGCTGCTGAGACCAGTGCTTTGTGCTGACATCCAGCAGTTTAGAGGGCGCTAGGAGAGCGCGCTTCCAGGACAGTGGGGCCAAAGCCACGGGGACAGAAGGCAAAAGGGGCCAATTCAAGGGCCGGGGACTGCTGAACAGGCCACGGAACAGGCATTTGCTCCAACCCCAGGGTATTGTCCAGGGCTCAAGGCAGACTGCTGGTCACAGCCCCTGAGACCACAGGAAGGGCCTCATCTACAGCACCGAACTTTCTCCACCCGTAGTGTTTTGATAGCGACCCAATCCTCCCCAGAGCACTCTCCCTCCCTGATAGCGACCCCCATCCTCCCCAGAGCACTCTCCTTCCCTTTGTCTTCCCACCAGTTCCTTGGTTCTCCAGATCCCAGTCCCACAGGAAGGAGAGGTGCTCTTACTGTCATGGGGTCATGCTGCCTCATCTTCCGCCCCTCCAGACCCCAGGCTTTGCCAGAGATGTCCGAAGACCCCCACACGTCCAGTTATGGACTCCAAGACCCGTGATTCTCCTTACCATTTTGTTTTTTACACTGTCTCACACCTCCTAACAGAAGGATACCAGAAATACCGGCTGCCAGGGAGTAGTCCCTTTAGGGTCCCCAAGCTATCATCCTAGCGGGGAGGCTGTTCGCAGACAGCATGGATGCTAGGAGGCGGCGGGAATCCCCGTGGCTCGCAGTTACCTGGGCATTTGTACAGCTTCCTGGCTTGAGCTATGTCGCCCTGACTGAGACGAACACGCTGGCCAATGGTTGGCCTGACACCATTGTCGTCTCGGCGGGGGAGGATGGTGTCTAAGAACACTCCTCTACAGGAAGAAAAAGAGAGAGAGAGGAAGAAGAGTCAGGGCGGCAGGCTGTGTACACCGGGATTTACAGTCTGCTTCCTTGCCCACAACCCCATCAACATCCGTGCCCTCGGCCTGCCTCTGCTCCAGCTGCTGTGGTGAAGTGGCCCCCTTCGTTCTGCGGGCCTCTTAGCATTCCATTTCCTCAGCTGCGGACTCACTTTCCTGGGGGAAGGTGACTGCCAATATGTCCTACCCTGTAGCCAGGAGCCTACCTTACTGATGTGCACCGAGCGCTCCCATGAAGCCCCTGCAGGCCCCGGCCCTGGAGCCACCATGCCGCACAAAGCAGGGAGTAGCATTCGGGCAGATGTGGGGTAGGTGGTGTGGGGCAGCCCTGCATGTAGATGAGTCTTGGGGCCACCTCAGGGAGAGCCTGGGAACCAGTACATTGCAGGGGTCTTGGGCCAGTCAGCCTGGGAACCGGCACAGTGTGGGGGTCTTGGGCTGGTCGTCCACTCTGCAGGTGGATGATGGGTGAATCAGATTTGAGGCTCTTGCTGGGCAGAGGGGCAATGAGACGGGCAGTGAGATAAATACAGAGAACAAGAGGAAGTCGAAAGGGCCCAGGCCTAGAGACTTCTAGGCCAGGCCTGGCTTAGCCATCCAGGTGAGCCTGACAAGCCTCCTTCCTTCTCTGAGCCTTTCTGAGCCTCAGTTTACTCCTCTGTACAGTAAGGGGTTGGCCTAGATGGTTGTAGCAGCCCTTCCCAGTATTTATGTCTTATTCTACTCCTAAGTGAAAGACATCTAAATATGACAGCTTCATTTCCAAAACACAAATGGAAACCTGGGGTGCCCCGCTGAGAGCTGGCACACTCACACCTCCTGGGTGGGCCTGGCTACTTCCACCTGCTCTGCTGCCAGCCCTGAGCCTCCTCCTCTGCCTGCAGACCATCTGTCTGGGGCCTCTCCTTTCAACTGGTCCCTTCTCCAGATACCAACCATTTCCTTTTCTTTCTTCTTCTTCTTCTTTTTTTTTTTTTTTTACTTTTATTTTTTGCACTGGGGATTGAACCCAGGGGCATTCTACCTCTGAGCTATACCCCTGGCCCTTAAAAAAAAAAAAACAGGGTCTCACTTAGTTGCTAAGTGCCTCAATAAGTTGCTGAGGCTGGCCTAGAACCTGTAGTCCTCCTGTCTCAGTCTCCCAAGTACTGGGATTACAGGCAAACGCCACCATGCTGAGCCTGTTTTCCTCTTGCCTAACTGTGTTTCTGGAAAGAATTACCTCTAATACTCGCCTCTTATTCACTCCTCACTCTGAGTGCCATCTGACCCCATCATCATGGTCTCCACTCACCTACCAAAGGGCATTTCTCAGTCTTCATCTGTCCCCTCCGTAGCCCTGGGACCTGTCACCCCCTTCCCTCCTCACGCTCTTCTCCCAGGTCCCAGATCACTGCTCTCTGAGCTCAGAGACAGGAGCCACTTGTGCTGGTCTCCTCTTATACCGTATTGTCTTCTTTGAGGGGCGGTGGTATTTGTCTTCTCTGCTAATAGTAAGCTCCTCAGGCACAGAGACTGTCCAGGGATGGGAGCAGAGCAGACTTCAACAAATACTCCTCCAACTAGATTCTGAGCCAAGACAGGGCATTGTCTTCAACATGTTTTTTGAAAAATAGCTATTTACATCCAAGAGGAAATGCTAAAATGTACATCTTACCTAGCTATTAGCTATGCAGTCTCCTTTCTTTCAAACACTCTGTTTCCCTAAATTCTATACTGCCCTGGAAAATATATTTTATCCCTATTTTTTCCTGGCTGCATCACTTTGTTATCTTTTCAGTTTTTGCACATACTTGTTTTTTTTTTTTTCTAAATTAGACTTCAAGCTCACTTTTTCTCCCATGTTAGCAGGCAGGAGTCTAGATTGTCCACTGATTTCCTCTCAGCCTCCCTACACCCAACACTGAGCACTCTGCCTTGGCTTTCTCGAATGCCCATTGCCTCGTTTCTGCGGCCAGAGTCCTCTAGACTGAGAAACTTCAGCAGAATCCTTGGTCTCCCACACTGCCTTCACCATTTAAACCATAAATGGTGATTCTATAAAAATTCTAAATTCAATTACCAACTACTGCAAGAATAGGCACTTCTGCCCTAACAAAAGATGTGTCCATTTGTAATTATTTCCCTGAAGAAAGGAATTCTGCAGCACAAACATAAGAATTGCCACGTTGTCTAAGCAGTCCAGGCTAACAGACCCTGCTGGTGACTGGCGTGTGGAGACCATGTCCTCCCCTCCTTCACCATCCATAGGAGTTCCTATGTTTGGGGCATTTTATCTGCATCATCTCTTTTAATCTTAATTACACCCTGGGGGCAGGTCCATTACCACTAGGCTTCCCACTCTACAGAAAGTGAGAAAGCCAGCCTGTAGGACTTATGTGACTTGCCCAGGGGACAGCCAGCCCTGGAACTCAGGCAGGTCTGGAGCTACCCCCAAGCATTTTCTTCTTTCCTGCCCATGTTTCCCACTGCCCAGGAGCCATTAGGTCACACTCTGCATTCAGTAATAGTGCTAAGAACACAAGGGACTTCGAGCCCTGGAGACTTCAAGCAGGCATGACTTTGCTCACACTCAGTCTTCAGAGCTGGGACATCCCTGCACGTCCCCAAGCTGCCAGCAAGGCGAAGGTGCTGGGGTTCTGGATAAAGTCTACTACGTAAAACACCCCTGTAAGTCTCCTTCCCCCTTCCATGGATGACAGCTCCTGGCAATGACTTTCTGCTAGACTGAGGTAGGGTTTGGCAGATGCCTGAGGGAATAAAACTGTCAGCTCGGAGTTCTCCAAACAAAGACGCCCCTGTACTGGGGAACTGTCTCCTCATCCCCTGGACCTGTGCCCAGCACAACCTCCAGCAACACTGTTCCCCACAGCCTGGGTCCAACCAAGGGGGGAGGGGAGACAGGCAGTTAAACTAGGAATAGAGTTGCAAGGAGAGAGCTCAGTCGCAAAGAGAAACAAAGACTGGGTTTCCCATCAGCAGGACAAGCCTTTGCCCCCAGATGAGCATCTGTTCTGCAGGCTATTTTCTGCTTTTTCATAGAATCAAAGACAAGGTGCAGTCCAGCGCCAGAGGATGTGACCAGGAGTAAGGACCTGGAGTTAGGGAGTGTAGAAACTTTTGACAAGATGCCAGAAAAGCCCACCAGTAAGGGCCCACAGAACAAGATCGTTTTCTGAAAACCCATGCAGAAAATTGGCAGAAAGGACAATGAAGGTATCCACTTGCAACAAAATAGATTTACAAAAAGTATCCCGAACTCTGGGGCAGGGGTAAAAAGATATCGGTGGTAGATTGTTAAAATAATGAATCACACCTCCTAATATCTATATCTCTTTGCAATATGAACTTGCCACTCCTTTCGTTAAGAGGTAGAGTCTAAGCCAGGAACGGTGGGGCATGCCTGTAATTCCAGTACTTGGGAAGCTGAGATAGGAGGATCACAGGTTTGAGGCCAGCCTCAGCAACTTAGTGAGACCCTGTTTCAAAATAAAAAATAAAATAGGACTGAGGGTGTAGCTCAAGTCTGAGCTGGCCTTGTGGGGTGCTTTGACTGGTAGGATGTGGCACAGGAGATGTTATGCAAGTTCTAGAGCCTGGGCCGTACGAGGCTTGCAGCTTCCCAGCTGCCCTCCAGGAGCTGAGTCCTCAGGCAGCAAAGAGCCCGGTGGCACCTACTGGAGGATGAGAGGCCCCGGGGAAGGAAAACCTAGAGGCAGCATCAACTGCCAGACATGTGACTGGCCGTCCTGGACTCCTTGGCCCGATCGAGCTGTCAAATGACTGCTGCCATGTGAGCAATCCCAGGCAAGACCAGAGAAGAAGCCAGAGGGACCCAGCGTCTCAGAAAAAAGAATAAGCTGCTCTGTTAAGTCACTAAGTTTGGCAGCAAATTGTTCTGCAGCAATAGATACCGTAGCAGTAGCAGACGGGAAAATCGGCCTCTGGGGGAGCTGCCCATCACACCAGGTGCTGCCCCTGGGATTCACCAGGGATTCACCAGGGATTCACCAGGTGAATCCCTCCTAGGGATTCTAGGCACCTTGGATGAGGAATGGTTGCTTCCTGGGCTTGGCCCATGGATGGCCACGGGTTTGTGCTGATACAATGGTTTACATTGACAATAGCATCAGCAATGTTTATCTCCTGAGGGGCAAAAGGGATGGGATTATGAGCTAGAGATCACAGGAAAATATAGAGATTAAATTAAAAAAAGGAAAGAAAAGAAAAGAAAAAAAGAGGCAAGAAAAGAAATGCTGGTGCCGGAAAAGCCCACATCTAGCCTCTGGCTCTGGAATTTTATGTAAGGCCTGGCACTGAGCAGACCCAAAGACCACACTGCAGCTCCTACAGCCCGTTCCACGCCCTACATGGCAGAGACCTGCAGATTCTCCTTCCCAAAGTGATCGCCGCATCTATGATATGTGGAAAGAATTGCAATGAAGATAATGGAAATTTCTTCCCTTGCTTATTCCCCAGCACTGCCGGCCTCCAGGCCCCTTTGAACTTAATTCATTAATTTATTCACTTAATGAACACATTAATTTATTCACTTAACAATCATCTATTGGACACCTACTATGTGTTAGGCACCTATGTGTTTTAACACTATGTGTTAGATGCTGGGGACTAGAAGAGAATGAAATAGATTCTGCCCTCAAGGATTTCAGTCTACTGAGGGAGAGAGGAAAGCAACAGATGAATACTGACAAGTAGATGAATAATAATTATGAGTGAATTAATTGTAAAGCAATGTAAAGAGCTGTGGCAACTACAGAAACAAAGCCCAGCTGGGTGTGGTGGTGCATGCTTGTAATCCCAGTACTTGGGAGTAATCCCAGTACTTGGGAGGCTGAGATAGGAGGATCACAGGTTCAAAGCTAGCCTCAGCAACTTAGCAAGGCTCTCAGCAACCTAATGAAACCCTGTTTCCAAATAAGATATAAAATTGGGCTGGGGGTATAGCTTGGAAGTCAAATGTTTCTGGGTTCAATCCCCAGCAAAAAAAAAGAAAGAAAGAAAGAAAGAAACAAACAAACAAGGCCCAAAGTATGAGCTTCTCAGCTGGGCCAAATTGACATTGGTTCTCACACTCATGATACTTGGTCTCTGTGTAACAGCCTGCAAACCTGGGATGATGGGGACACTCAGTTATACCTTATGTCACTTTCCAAACTGGTGAGTCAGCCCAACACCCATGCACCCTCAACCACATGTGTGGGGTGTGCTCTCATCCGGCCTGCTCCACTGGCTTCCTGAGACTCCATGCAGACACCCAGAGGGGCCCCTCCAGTCAGTCTCCCACCTGGAAGAGGAAGCCCGCCAGCCTCAGATTTCCTGTAGAGCAATGAAGGCGGTCATATCCACCAACCCCTCGGCCAGCTACACAGATAAGAAATTGCAACATGAAGGTTCCAGCTGGAAGGGGCTCAGAGAACACTTCGGGCCCCCTCTCAGGTGGAGCCTGCGGCCCAGGGATGGGGAGATGCAACCGACCACACAGCTGCCCCAGTTGCTGTCTGCACCTCCCTCAATGGCAAGGCTCATGGGAGAACTAGCTGGAACCAGTCTCCCTACTCTCGGTTCAGTGATCTTTTCATCATACCATGGCATCTTTGAAGAAGGGCCAGGAGAAAAGCAAAGAATCCAGGTGGCTCAGCCAATGCCACTTCAAAGTGCTCTCAAAGATGCTGACTTGACCAAACTGCCCCAGTAGATCTCCGGGAGCTCCCGCCTGGGTGCAGGAGAGAGATCAGGGCTGAACCAGCTGTGTGGCCAGGTCTGTGCCCAGGAGAACTTGGGATGCTGAGATTTCCAATCCTATAACCTTGTCAACAGGGCGCCTCCAGCAGTGTCACCAAGGAACCAAAGTGCCCTGGTGACTAGTTTCCCTTTCAGTCCAGACACTGTCTTCCTAGCCAATGGCTCCTTTTAATCTTTATGTGCATGGAGACTCGCGAAATGGACTGTTTCCCTCTTTGCTGTGACTGCTAGGAAGCACAGGGCAGGATTTGCTGCCAATCCCAATGAATTCTGAATACCCACTTTATTCAATTTAATTCAATACAACTTTCTATCCTTATTTTTTCCTCTCTTTCCCCCCACCCCCCATTTTTTTCTTGTTGTCCCATGTGTGTATTAGAAGTTATCACAAGCCTTTTGTGGGAGAAAGATTGAATTAAAAAATTGCTGGTTTTGGCCGGGCGTGGTGGCGCACGCTTGTAATCCCAGTACTTTGGGAGGCAGAGACCGGAGGATCAGGGTTCGCAGCCAGCCTCAGCTCTCTCTCTCTCTCTCTCTCTCTCTCTCAGCGCGCATGCGCGCATGCGATCGATCGATCGATCTCTCTCCTCTCTCCTCTCTCTCTCTGTCTCTCTCTCTGTCTCTGTCTCTCTCTCTCTCTCTCTCTCTCTCTCTACCTAGTGAGGCCCTCTGCAACTTTGTGAGACCCGGTTTCAAAAATAAAGCATAAAAAAAAAAAATAGGGCCGGGGGCATAGCGCGGAGGTAGAACGCCCCTGCGTTCAATCCCCGGTACCGCAAAAAAAAAAAAAAAAAAATTGCTGGTTTTAAGAGAAGACTAAAAAGAATGTGCCGAGAAAGAAAATATTTGGACTATGCATCTCCTTTAACTTGAGAGTGGGGAAGACCTACAAAAATGAGACTAGTGGGGAAAAACTTCTAGGTCGAAAATATTTAAGTGGTCTAGATGCAGGTGCAGGACAGAGAATACTCAACATCTGTACAGCTCACCAGAACAGTCCCTGCTGATGCCAGCCATAAATAACCAGTCCAGCCCTACTCAGGCAGGTAGCTTCCAACATTTACCACCTGCAGGCAGGGAACCTGGACTCCGGTTCTCACTGCAACCCCAGCTAAATGTGCACCCTTGAGCTGGCCACAGCCTTGTCGTCTTTACCTCTAAAATGAGCCTGTGATTTACAGTCCTTCCATCTCTGACACGTCCCAGCTCCCAATAAACCAAAGCTCTTCCAGGAGAACTGGTGAGCACCACAGTGCTCATACAAGGACATGCTCTAAAGCATCCACTGCCCACTGGAAATTTGACACAGAGCCTCTAAGTTATTATCCCAGCCAACCTCCCGATAATTTCCCCTTTCCAGTTTGCTGCTTGTGACATTGGGGCCTGATGGAACACCAGCTTCACAATGGGATTCAATCTTATTAGCGGGAACCTGATTAGATTATATTTCACTGCAGCCAGAGGCCACAGTATTTCAAGGACAGACAGGCCGGCCATGCGAGAAGCATGCAGAGACCCGCTCGCTCTCGGCGGACCTCAGGAACCTGACCCAAGCCTGTGGCAGGCACAATAAAACACAGATAGCACAAGCGTGGTTCCCACCTTGAGAAGGTGTTCCGGGCGTAGTGCATGATGCTGTCAAAGTCGTATGTCTCTCCCAGAGAGCTCACTTCCCCAGCTTCCATTTTTAAGAAATTATACTCCTGACCTGTGATACAACACTCTGTTAAGGCCTTTGAAAACCAAGGCAGCACCTGAAAGGAGGCAGAGGAGGGAGAAGGAGGGCCCATAGCAACTTCCCGTGGCTCACGGCCCCGCCCGTCCAATACCAGGTACGTGGTGCTGTTTCTAACACATTAGAAATTAGAAACTGAGAGGAAAACCTGTGTTCTCCCAGCCCCCCCACCCCACACCCCTCCCCAAATGCCACTCAAAAATCCTCAACTGTGTTTGTAGACAAATTAGCAGTTTGTTTGTCCTCCCCCCAATTTTTTTAACTAAAATCCAAAAAAGTCTGAACTTGCAATTTAAAGAAACAAAAGAAAATGAATCAGAGCATTAACTTCAATCCCCAATACTTCACAATTTAGATTCTCAAAAGCCTGTTTAAGGCAACTCTATAACTCAACCAGCAACTTTCCTGTTCAGTATCAAGCCTATATCAAATTATTTAACATGTAAAGATATTCTTTTTAAAACCCTAGAATGCTTCTGGGCAGAAGAATTGTTTTGACATGTACTCATATTTTAATTTTATTTGCAGTTTCAAAAAGATGTGTTGCCCAAATCAGCAAGAGTGGCTCATGACAGTGGCCAGAAGAACTCTTTATTTTATTTTATTTATTTCTTAAATTTTTTCCCGGACGTGGTGGCGCACGCTTGTAATCCCAGTAATTGGGAGCCTGGAGGATCTGGGTTCTTGGCCAGCCTCAGCTACTTAGTGAGGCCCTCCACAACTTAGTGAGACCCTGTTTCAAAATAAAGAATAAAAAGTAGGACTGGGGGTGTAGCTCAGGTAGAATGCCCCTGGGTTCAATCCCCAATACCACACACAAAAAAAATTTTTGGATGATTGGCCCCAATGCTGTAACAGTGTTCTAGTAGATTCCGTTCAGTTTTAGGAAATAGGATTGGATTTCATTGTTCTTTACTTTGTGGAAAATCATTGTTTTGCTTCCGTTCTAACCCATGAACTTTGCCAGGTGACTTCCCAGGAAGGCCACCAGTGGACAAGTGCCGGTGACAGACACATACAATTGTGTGGCTGCCCCCATATTTCGCAATCGGCATTGGTCAGCTCCCAGCAGGTCCTCTCCTTCGCTCCCTCCTGACCCGGCAAATGCCAGCTTCCTGGCTGGTGGCTTCCAGACACCACACAGGCCTCCTTACCTGGCTGGATGTTTTCTCTAATGATGGTGACATGTTGGTCTCTGTCTGGCCGGGTGTGTTCATGCCAGAACCCAACCACGTGGCCCAGCTCGTGAGCCACGATGCCAAACTTGTCACAGTTTTTCCCAATGGATATGGCCTGCGGGCCCCCTCCTCGGCGCCCAACGTAGGAGCAACAGCTAGACAATGATAGAAATACTCGGATCAGCAGGACAGGAGACATCCAGAGCAAGAGGCAAGACCACTGTGTGCAAGTGTGTAGAAGCACAGCAGGTCAGAGGTGAAAGTGTTCTTGTCCGCTTCCCACACGATGCAGACATTTTCTCCCAAAGTGTTGCTTAACCTTTTTAATGATCATGAGAATCTGGAGAGAGAAATGGCCTCCCTGCCTGGAATAAAGCGTATAACGCACCCTTCCCTCCACCCCTAGGTGCCGAGTCTCATGTGAGTGGGATTTCTTAATGTTGAACTCGTCTTGTATTCCTTAGCTAAACCTGTGTAGCAACCTACTCTTCTTTTCCTCTATTGCAGAATTCAAATGTTTTATTTAGGGTTATGCATGGCCATGCGTATGTGAGGAAGGATTATAATTTATTTATTTATTACTGGTGTCCTCTTTGTCATTTCAAGGTAGTGGTGCCAGCCATGATGGTTCCTAAAAGGAACTTGGAAATATTCTTTGTGCTCTGAAAAGTTTCAATGGCATCAGAATAACCTGTTTCTTGAAGGTCTAAAAGAATTCCCCTGTGAAACTCTGTGCTGTGGGGAGATAGCTTTTCCACTCCATTTTTCAATTTCTTTCAAAGATACTAGTCTGTGCCAGTACTTTATATTTACCCTGAAGTCATTCACATTATCCAGACTTTCACATTTCTTGCCCTAGAGTGTCACAAACCACTGTTTTATGATTCTGCTATATCTATGGCTATTTCTCCTTTTCCATTTCTAATTTTGTGTATTTCTGTGCTGCCACTTTTTTGTGTCAATTAAGCTAACAAGTGTTTATGTATTGCATTTTGTTTGTTTATTCAAAGAACTCACTTTTGAATTTATTAGTCCTGTAATATTTTACCTTGGTTTCCTTGTGCTCTCATTAGGTTTATTTAGTTGTTGGGCAGGTGGCGGTTTTTATCTATTTTATTTTCATTAACATTGAATTGAATATTTCATTGTCATTCTTTTTTTCCTATCCCCAAGTACACCCCCAGTCCTTTTCATTTTTTGTTTAACAGGGTCTCACTAGGTTGCTGACAGTCTTGCTAAATTGCTGAGGCTGGTCTTGAACCTGTGATCCTCCTGTCTCAGCCTCCCAAGTCCTGGGATTACAGGTGTGTGCCACCACGCCCGGCAAATATTTCATTGTCACTCTTAAGTACGGATGTGGATATTTTATGAACATAACTTTAGCCTCATCTCTTTCATTTTGAATGACAGACATTCTGCAATTTTAATCTTGATTTCTTTTATGATCTAAGAACTATAAAAAGTAGGTGGAGAAGCTTTTAACTTACCAGGTAATGCTAATTCTATTTTTGTTATTATGTCCAGTTTCATTGCTTTATTATCTGAGAATATTTTAATGTTCTTTCTCCCTTTTAGGATCCATTGAGTTGTTCTTCATGCTTAATAGATGGACAAGGTATATAAGCCTTCCATGTGCCCTTTTAAAGGATGTCATAAGGTTACAGAATCTGATAGACCTACAGAATCAACTCTATGAACTGTATTTATAAAAAAATCCTCTATGAACTTCTACTTACTTTTGGTCATCTTAATGCTAACCTATTCGGGCTGCCAGAAGTGAAATAAATCTGCAGCTGGTGTTTCTGTCAATTTTCCCTTGGATTCCCTGGGCTTGTTTTATGACTCTTAATGCTGCACGATTTGGTGCATAAATATTTGTGGAACTTATATTCTCACCAAAGCTTTTATCCCCTTTCTTTCTCATTATAAAGTGCCCCACCTTTTTAAAAAAACATTTTCTGACTTTAGAAACAAAAACAAGGCTGGGGCTGTCGCTTGGTGGCAGGGTGGCAGAGCGTTTGCTTAGCTTGCCAAAGCCCCTGGGTTCCATCCCTGGCACCACAAATACATAAAGAATAAAAACCGAAACAACAAAAGCCTTGTCTATAACTAAAATTGCGGTGTCAGCTTCCTTTTTCCTAGCATTTGCCTGTACTCCTCCTTTCCTTTTGCTTTCAAACCTTTCTGGATCATTTTCTTCAGTAATCAGCTAATGTATAGAACATGCAGATGGGTCTTGGTTTTTGACCCAAGATGGTAACCCTTTCTTTCAGTAGGAGGGTATATCACACATTTTTCAGATTAACAGATACCTTTCATCATAATCCAGTCATTTTATCATATGTTGTATTTTCTATAGGAAGTCTATAAACCCATAGGCCCCTAAAACGACATGCAGAATTTTGTATCTATGTACATCCATTGTGTGTGTGTGTGTGTGTGTGTGTGTGTGTGTGTGTGTGTAAGTGTGTGTGTGTGTGTATGTGTGCATGTGTGTGTGTTAGTTACTGGGGATTGAACCCAGGAGCATCTACCTTTGAGCTACTCCCTCAGCACTATTTTAGTTTTTAATTTTTGAAACAGGGTCTCTCTAAGTTACTGCGACTGGCCGGGAACCTGCGATCCCCCTGTCTCAGCCTCCCAAGTACTGAGATGACAAGCGTGCACCACCATGCTCAGCTTACATCCATTCTTGAGGGAGGCCAGGCCATCGCTTCATCAGCTATCGATTTCTCAGTGGGGCCACTGACCCCAGGAGGTTATGACTACAACCCTAAGTCTCCGTGTAAAACCACCATTGCTTTCCTGGTGCCACGACCCACTAGGAACGAGTCCTCCTGGAGCCATCCTCTGAACCCACCTGCTTTACCAATAGATTGTGATTTCACTGAGGACAAGGAGAGTTTCCAGAAAACCCTAGACTCCTATAAATTGGAAATAGTATTACAGAGAAGATTAAGACTCAGGCACCCTCGGATCTGTTGCCTCAGATTCCACTACAGTGGCCTTGCCTCTGCGTACTTACCCACAGGTCCTGTAACTGAACACAATGAAGCTTTCCTCGTCTGTCCTCTCTATAAAGGTCACACAGGTGTGCTTCTCCCAGTGCCTCATGGCCTGTTTAAAAATGGCCCTCTGGCTGCCTGAAACGACAGGGCAAGTGCTGGTCATGTCACACCTGGGGCCGTGCCTTCCTTAGATGCTTACGGCATGCTGGCTTAAGACAAAGCTGACTCTGGTGATCAGAACCAAAAACTTGTGAATAATACTGTAATATTTACTTGAAGCATAATAAGAGATCATTATTCTCACCACCATCCCCACACATACATCCAAAATGGTAACCAGGGGTGATGATGGATATGCTAATCAATTTGATTGTGGTGATCATTATTACATAGTGTAATGATGTACCAAGTCATCATTTTGTATGCCTTGAATATATACAATTTTGTCAATTAAATTCTTTAAACATGCTGGGCGTGGTGGCGCATGCTTGTAATCCCAGTACTTTGGGAGGCAGAGACCGGAGGATCTGGGTTTGTGGCCAGCCTCAACTCTCTCTCTCTCTCTCTCTCTCTCTCTCTCTCTCCCTCCCTGTCTCTCTCTCTCTCTCTCTCTACTTAGTGAGGCCCTCTGCAACTTCGTGAGACCCGGTTTCAAAATAAAGTATAAAAAATAGGGCCGGGGGTGTAGCGCGGAGGTATAACGCCCCTGGGTTCAATCCCCGGTACCGCAAAAAAAAAAATTCTTTAAACATTTTTGTTGTGTGTGTGGTACTAGGGATTGAATCCAGGGGCATTCTACCTCTGAGCAACACCCTCAAACCTATTTTATTTTCTATTTTGAAACAGGGTCTCACTAAGTTACAGAGGGTCTTGCTAAGCTGCTGAGGCTGGCCTCAAACCTGTGATCCTCCTGTCTCAGCCTCCCACGTACTGAGATTACAAGCATATACCACCATGTTCAGCTTTTTAAACATTTTAAGAAAGCTTGTTCTGATGACCCAGAACAGAAATGCACTGGGAATAAGGATTTCCCTTGCTAAAGATATAACATATATTTTCCTGGTAGCCAAAACTTAACTGTTCACTTTTTTTGAACATCTTGACACTTTCTGTTCAAATTGTTTATAGCTCAATCGATCATCAAAAAGCAATCCTACTAATTGCAGAAAAACATAGAGTCCTTGTGTAAACAAAATCCTAATATATATGATGAGTTCATTCTGACAGAGGTAGAATAAATCTTAGGTCAGAAAAGCACACCAGACCTGAAAGAACACAGCTAAGATCTCGACAAACAACAGCCGCTGTTCGCAATTCTCTACTTTGGTTCTCGGGGTGCACATCTTTCTCTGCTACTGGGATGAGGAAGGGAGGCTGCTGGAGGGCATGGTGAAGTCCTAGTCATCTTTTTATCCCAGCACCTGATTAAGCATCAGGCACTAGGGAGCTATGGATAATCACACCAAGAAGAGAGGAAGGAGTGGCCTGGGGGCTCCACGCCCCTCGAATCCTCCAGGGCCCCCCGCTCCAGCTGTGCACAGTTCTTCTACCAACTTGCTCACCTCACCTGTGGTCCTCAGTGGCTGTGGCAAATCATCAGGACATCTGCACTTGTCAAACACCTCTTAGAGTGGAAGTCACAGAGCCCCGGGCACTGAGAGGCTGGGATGCTCACTCGGGGTGGTTTATAGCTGAGGCCTCCCCTCCTGCCCTGCTGGCCACCATAGAGTGCCTCCACTGGGCCAGACAGGAGATAGAGGACTGAAACAGGCAGGGGGGGAAATCCCAGCCCCCACAGAGCTTGAGTAGAGATAAGAAGTAACCAGAAATAACAGGCGAAGTAATTTCAGGGAATGGTAAGTGCTGAGAAGGTTAGAATCAGGACATCGAGTATCTGGTGGGGTAGTGGGGAGGCAGAGGGACTTTCTGTGGATGTGTTACTTGATCAGAGACCTGACTGATAAGGAGAAGGCAGCTGAGCAAAGCTCCTGGCAGTCAAGCAGAGCTTCCAGGCAAACAGAAGGGCGAGTGCAACGCTACGTGGGCGCAGGAGGGCATGTTCTGGACCAGGACGGTGGCCAGTGAAGCTGCAGTGTAAGGACTAGGGAGGAGGAGAGAGGAGAGAGGAAGACAAGGCAAGAGACTAGGGAAGGGAGCGAGGTGGGGAGGGCTGGTAAGCTGTGGTCAGCCATTTCAGAAGCAATGGGAAGCACAGAATGATTAACATATTCTAAAGATAATAATACTAATAGCGAATACTAACTGTGGGGTGGAAAATGTCACTGTCCCCATGTACAGAAGTGGGAAACTGAAGCACAGAGGATAAGTACTTTGCCAAGGGTGGAGTCAGGATCGAACCCAGGGAGTCATGCTACATCATTCTGCGTTTAGTGGCACCCTCTGGTTACGGTGTGGAGCGCTGCTCTTGTGGGTAGTGGCAAGGGGTCACTGTGTCCGGATGCTCATCAGGGCAGAGGATGGCAAGCACCTTGTGCAGCCATGCGCACCCCTCCTTGCGCCGGGAGGGCCTGCCCTCACATGCCACTGTGCAAACCCCATCTGTCCACCAAGACCAGGATGATATGTCCCTCCCTAAGCCTTGGGAACAAGGAAGCCATCTCTGAGGACACAGCCCCCATAGAGACCACGGTTTCCCTGGGCCTGTTGGACCAAGCCACATAGGCACAAAGGAGCCTTAGTACCTTGGGACTGCTGAAATCCTGCATCCACTTGGTCCCACCTGAGTCCCTCCCAGGAGGATGCTCTCGACCTTGGGTGCCAAAGCACCTGACCTCATAGCGGCTTTGTTCGGGACTACTGACCAGTGAAGTTCCCTCCGATGACGTAGGGGATGACGCCTCCAGGCCAGATCCTCTCTGTCCTCGAGGTTGTGGCTCTTCGGACCCGGGCAGAGAAGGTCTTGGCTGTGGTATTAGAGGTCCCGGGGCTATACGGAAGCACGGCATCCTCCTTTCCATCTGCAAGACAGCCAGGGCACCATATACTTCGCCCTGATTCCTCCCATGCGTTATGCTTAAGATCACATGATCCACCAATCCACAAAGGGGCGTGGAACCCTGCACACTAAAGGGGGCCTTTCACCTAGCGGGGCTTGGGATTCCCTGCTTGACTTAAAACTATCAGAGTTACAAATTTTGAAATAATTTGGCCAATACAGTCAGGGTGTGACACTGGGAAAATAAATTGTAAGATAAAGGCTGGAAAAAGCAGAACCTCATAAAATCCCCCAGCTCTTCTCAGTCTCTTGGCACATCTGGACCCATGAGAGAGGAATGTGGGAAACAAGCACAAGGCTTGATTTAAGGCTCTGAGTCTGAGCATTAGGCTCCTGGAAATAGCAGAGGTAGACAGGAGGGACAGAGCGCTCGGCCTGGGGCCACCACACACCTCAATCCACCTTCATGTTGCTCATCATTCAGATAATTTAAGGCTTTGCTTTTAGTCGGCTTGCTTAGAATCCCTCATTATTTTCACCTGGAGCATTTTTTCTTTAGTTTTTATACTTCTTCCCTGAAAATCAGTTTGGGGCTTTATTATTTTCCCTTTTGAGGTTCTGGGGATTGAACCCAGGGGCAGACTATCTCTAAGCTATATCCCCAGCCCTATTTTTTTATTTTTGCAGTACTGGGGATTGAAGCCAGGGGCATTCTACCTCCAAGCTACACCCCCAGCCCTATTTTATTCTTTATTTTGAAACAGGATCTTGCTAAATTGCATACGTCCTCACTAAGTGGCTGAGGCTGGCTGCGAACCTGCAATCTTCCCGTCTCAGTCTCCCAAGTACTGGGATTTAAAGCGTGCGCCACCACACCCGGCTTCCTATTTATTTATTTATTTATTTATTGTGTGTGTGTGGTACCGGGGATTGAACCCAGGGACATTCTACCTCTGAGCTACACCCCCAGCCCTATTTTTTTATTCTTTATTTTGAAACAGGGTCTCACTAAGTTGCAGAGGGGCTCTCTGAGTTGCTGTGCTGGCGATGAACCCGTGATCCTCCTGTCTCAGCCTCCCAAATACTGGAACTACAGGCGTGCACCCACCAAGGTCAACTTTTCAGTTCTGTTGGGAATGCGCCCAGGCATGGGCTTGCTGGGTCATATGGTATTCTATTTACCCTTTTACCGGAATTCTTTCCACAGCGGCACTGCCATTTTATATTCTCACCAGCAATGCACCAGAGCTCCTTCCTAATACTTCTTATTGTCAATCTTTTTTATTACAGGCATCCTGATGGGTGTGCGGTGGCATCTCCTTCCTCATCATGTGCTGATTTGATCATACCTATGACTTTGGAAACATATCTATTCATATCCTTTGTCCACTCCTTAATCTTTTCTTCCTCGTGTTCGGATTATTCTAATTTTTTTTATTGGTTTCTTTGATTTTGTGGTTCTGGGGATTGAACCCAGGGCCTGCAGCATGCTGGAGCTACATCTCCAGCCCTAATTATTCTTTATATATTATGAATACCAAACTTTTATCAGATACAAGAGTTCCAAATATTTCCCTCATTATTTAGATGGTCTTTTTACTTTTATGATAGCATCCTTTGAAATATAAAAGGTAAAAATTTTAATTTTGATGAAGTCTAATTTATCTCCTTCTTTTGAGGCTTGTGCTTTTGCTGTCATATCTAAGGAGCCACAGCCTAATCCAAGGTCACAAAGGTTTACACCTATTTTTGTTTTGTTTTGTCGTACAGAGGCTTGAACCTAAGGGCATTCTACATCTGAGCTATACCCTCGGCCCTTTTTTATTTTTTATTTTGAAACAGGGTCTTGCTAAGTTGCTGAGGCTGGCCTCGAACCTGCAATCCTCCTGTCTCAGCCTCCCAAGTACTGAAATTACGGGCGTGTGCCACCACATCCAGCTTATAACTATTTTTTTCTAATAGTTCTATACTATAATTTTAGTTCTTATATTTATATCTTTGATCCATTTTCAATTTTTGTATATGATATATCAATTTTGTATATGATAGGAAATAGGGATCCACCTTCATTCTTTTGCATGTGGATATGCAGTTGTCCTGGTACAATTTGTTGAAAAGAATAGTCTTTCCCCATGGAATTGTTTTGGCAATCTTGTCAAAAATCAATTTGGCCATCATTTTCTAGATTTTTGAGTTGAGTGCTCAGCACATTAATTTTCAATATTTCTTATTTTACACACACATATATACATACATATATATGCGTATGTATATATATGAAGTTGAACCCATAGGCATTCTACCTCCCAGCTACACACCCAGCCCTTTCTATCTTTTATTTTGAAACAGGGTTTCGCTAAATTACTGAGAGTCTCACTAAGTTGCTGAGGCTGGCCTCAAACCTGCAATCCTCCTGTCTCAGCTTCCCAAGTACTTGGATTACAGGTATGCACCACTGCGCCTGGCTTAATATTGATATTTTTAAAGCTCCAGTTTCTGGCTTTCTCCTTACCTGCACCCCTCATTGTGACATGTACATTTTCAATCTTATAGACTGACAAATTCTGCAATCTCCATTCAGACTTGCTTCCTTGACCCGTGAATTATTTAGAAGCATGATTTTTAATTTAGAAACGTTCATCTATGTGTACGTGTTATTGGTTTGTGTTCTAAAAACCTGTTCTCCAAGGCAGGGGCCAACAAAACTTTTTTTTCTGCAAAAGGCCAAATAGTAAATATTTTAAGCTTGGTGGACTATATAGTCTTTGTTGCAAATACTCAACTATACCATTGTAGTATGAAAGAAGTCAACACACAATATGTAAATGAATGTGATGGCTGTGTTCCAATAAAACTTTATTTGTAAAAACAGATGGCAATCTGGATTTGGCCTACCAATCATAATGGTTGGCCTATGCTCCAAGGTATCATTTCTTTGGTAGTTAGAGCCTTCCTTTGTAGCCTAGTACAAGATTAATTTTTAAAAATGTTTCATGTAATTTTGAAATAATGTATATGGTCTTTCTGATAAGTGAAGGGGTAGTACTTATGTTGTTCAAATAGTCTACTTACACATATTTTGGGCTCCTTATTGTCTCAGTTACTGCTCTGGTTTGGATATGACGCAAGTGTGTCACCCAAATGTTCATGTTTCCGAGGGTTGGTCTCCCGGATGACGGTATCGGGAAGTGGTGGGGCCTTGAAGAGTTGGGGTCTAGTAGGAGGGCCTTAGGAGAATCCCTCGGAAGGCATTATGGTAGCTCTCATGGGACACCTGGGCTCTCAAAAGAACAACTTGTTATAAAAGACTCAACCTGAGCCCTGGGTCTCTCCCTGGCTTTCTGCCTGGTGGCGTGATCCCTCCCTCTTACACAGGTTCCAGTCACTGTGGTGCACCGTGAGGGTCTCACCAGAGCTGAGCTAATGCTGGCACCACGCCCTTCAATCTTCAGAACTCTGGGATAAACCTCTCTTCTTCAAAGTAGGCTGCCTCAGGCATTTCATTATAGTGATAAAAAATGGACTAATAACAGGTATTGAGAAAAATGTTTTTCACAACCTAAGGTTGTACTAAGATTGTGAGTTGCCATTTTCTCCTTTATCCTTCATTTTTGCTGTAGATTGTTCAAAGCCATGTTGGTTAAGTAACATAAGCTTAGGATTGTTACATGTTCCAGATGAATTGTTTCTTTTACCATTGCCAACTCTTTATAAAAACAACAATAATAATGTTTATCCATAAAATGATTATTTTATATGCTATTGATATTACCATTTTCTTTTCACTACTATTGACCTCATATGGCATTTTCCATCCCTTTATTTTTAATCTTTGTGTGTAATTGTCTTTTTTAGTGAGTCATTCATCAGGTGTTATTCTATAAGTAAATTACACTTCCCACAACGAACAATGAAGCAAACTTTACAATGATCAGAATGTTAAGGTTCAATATATTTTTACTGTATGTGAAATAGTTTCTCATAAATTGAGAATATTATGGAGATCAATTGTAGATTCACAATAAAATAGATTTTTTGTACACCCTTTACTCAGTTTCCCCTAATGATACCATTTTATAAAACCACAGTCCAATATCACAACTAGGATATGGACGCTGATATTCCTCACTGATTTCATTCAGTTTTCCCCAGCATTACTTGTACTTGTCTTTGTGTGTGTGTGTGTGTGTGTGTGTGTGTGTGTGTGTAGTTTTACACAATTTTATCACACATGGGTTTATGTATCTACTACCATATTCATGACACTGAACAGTTCCATCACCATAAGGATCTTTGATGATGCTATTTTACAACCCCATACATCCACCTCCCTTCCCCTTCCACCTGCCCATCCCTAAACCCTGGGAACCATCACTCTGTCTCCATTTCTCAAACTCATTTGAAGAATATTATATACATGGAATCATATAGTGTAGAACCTTTGAGAACTGGCTTTTCTCACTGAAGAGTTATCCAACTTGTGTGTATAAAGTTTCTTTTTGTTTCTGAATAGCAGCCCATGGGATGTACATACCACGGTTTTGTTTAACCATTCACCTGTTGAAGGACATCTGGGTTGTTTCCTGCTATTACAATTAAAGCTGCTATCAACACACTTGCACAGGTTTTTGTGTGAAGATAAATTTTCATTTCTCTGGGATGAATACCTAAGACTGGAATTACTGGGTCACGTAGTCATTGGGTCTATTTCTGAGTTTTCTTTTCTGTTCCATTGATCTTTGTGCTTATCTCTCTGCCAATACCATATTATCTTGATTACAGTAGCAATATGAGGTAGAGCGATTACTCCCATTTCAGTCTTCTTTCTTAGCTTGTTGATTTACTTGGTTGTATATACTCATTTTCAAATGTTAAATAATCCTTGCATACTTGCAATAAATCCTACTGGGTTATGATGTGTAATTCTTTTTTATACATTATTGGATTTTATTTGCTAATATTATATTTAGGATTTCTTTTGCGGTACTGGGGATTGAACCCAGGGGTGTTCTACCTCCAAGCTACACCCCCGGTCCTATTTTTTTATACTTTATTTTGAAACTGGGTCTCACGAAGTTGTGGAGGGCCTCACTAATTAGCTGAGGCTGGCCGCGAACCCGGATCCTCCAGTCTCCACCTCCCAAGTACTGGGATTACAAGCGTGCGCCACCACGCCTGGCTTTATTCTTTATTTTGAAACAGGGTCTCACTAAGTTGTAGAAGACTAGGTAGCTCCTGTCTCTGCCTCCCAAGTACTGGGATTACAAGCATATGCCACCACGCCCGGCCTATATTTAGGATTTCTATATCCTAAGTACTGGGATTACAAGTGTGCGCTACCACTCCTGGCTTAAAAGACTTTTAAAAACACTGAAAACTCTCATGGCTCAGTGGTGCATGCCTATAATCCCAGTACTTGGGAGGCTGAGACAGGAAGATCACAGGTTCACAGCCAGCCTCAGCAACTGAGCAAGGCCCTCAGCAACTGAGCAAGACCCTGTTTCAAAATAAAAAAAAAATAGGGGTGGGGGTATAGCTTGAAAGTAGAAGACCCCTGGGTTCAATCCTCAGTACCCCCAAAAAAAGTGAAAACTCCAATTTTCATATTATTGTTTACTTGCTTTTAAACTCCCAAATTAGTCTCTATGATCAATAGTTTATATATTTGCAATATAGATTTATATCTACCTTCAAATCCACTCATTTCCTTGATGACTGCTACTTCCTGCACTGCTCTTACCTGGAAATATAACTTGTACTACTCTTTCATGATGATAATAAACTCTCTCAGGCTTTATCAGTAAATATCTCTTATCCTCACTCTTCAAACAAAGGTTAGAAGAGATAGTTTTCCAATGCCTTGTGACCTTCTTCATTGCCAGTGGGAAGCATCTTTTTTTAGATTAATGGTTATTCTATTCCCATGATGTCTCATCTTTTATTCTATTTTCCTTCTTTCGTTCTTTGTCTTTGGTGTTCCTTAGCATTACTATAATTGTCTAAGTACGAATTTGTTTTACTTCTCTGTTTGGGACTTAGTACCATTCTTGAAATTTCACATCTTCCTTCAATTCTAGAAAATTCTAATTGATCATGGGTTTTATTTGGTCTCTCTCTCTCTCTCTCTCTCTCTCCTTCTAGAATTCTTATTGATTACATATTGAACATTGTCATTGTAACCTCCATGTCTCTTCACCTTTTTTCACATTTTATGTCTCTTTATCTGTGCTGAAATTTGTATTATTTCCTTAGATCTATTTTTGACTTCATGTTTTCTTTCTTCAATTATGTGCAACATACTATTTATTTTATTCCAGTTTCAATGAACATTGTTATCATTTATCAAAGACCTATTTGGTGCTTTTTCAAATATGCTCTGTCTTCATTACATTGTTTTGGTTTTTTCCCTCTACTATAGTTTCAAATTCTTCCTTTGGCTTTTAACTCATTTTAGTCATATTTATTATAATTCCTTCAGATTGTCTCATTCTTTGAATATCTTGATGTACCAGTTCTCCAATTTATTGTCTGTTGATTCTCGTTCATGGATTAACATTTTTGTGTTTCTAATTTAAAGTTCATTTTGAAGCAAAGTTATTCCTTTCCTCCAGGAGTCCAAATGCCTCAGATCATGGTTGTGGCCCTGTTTTGCATTTTTTCAGAGCTCTTGGGATTCTATGGGCCCCAGATCAATTTTTATGCTAGTTTCTCTCTTGGATATTTCCTTTCTAGAAAGTATAATGTAAGAACTCATACCTGTACGGGGAACAGGCTTTGGGACTGAGTCTCTTCTAGAAGATATTTTGCTCCAAATTAGAGCCTGAGAAAGACAGCAAGATTTCCCAGCAATCTGCGGAGCCCTCTATGAACATTTATTTTATGCAGCATCTCAGTGTCTACTTCCTGCCTTGCGTGGGACCAAAGCCATATTTCCTGTACCTTTATGGACATTATGTTGGGCATTTAAACACCAGTCCCTGGCCCCTGGGGTCCCAGTCCAGTCCCAATGCCCTCTGCATAGTTCTGCTACCATCTGAAGCTGAGTTCTATGAGCTTAAATTCCCTGTTCTCTCTCATCATGGACATTTACTCTTTAACCTTTAAACTTCACTGTATTTTTAAATTCAGGGCAGTGAAAAGCTTTTTTATCCTTTCTCCTAACATTTCTATACTAATACAAGAGGTTCCTAGTAGTTCAGTTGGTCATATTCCCCAACCCAGAAAGTTGGTATGTCACACACATTAAAACCTGAAATTAATTGTTTTACTGCTAGAATTTCTAGAACAGAAGTCATACACTTGCAGTCTTGGGGTCACGTCAACCCACAGATGTGTTTTGTTTGGCCTGGACACTTTTGGCCCACATTATGTTTTTTTTAAAAATCTCACTTTGGAAGCCAACTTTTAAAAATCAAGGGATTTCACATAACTATCCAGATTTTCTAGTTTTTCTTTAAAAACAGAAAGATCTGGCAACAGTGGTCCCATCTTCCCTCACAGTATGACCCACTGGGGCAAAGGAGCACCTGTTCCCCGCAGTCAGGGGACAGGGACGTGTTTTCCCATATGTCAGAACCACTTCCACTTCACATCATCCTGTCCAGCTCATTTCTCCCATTTATGTGACCTGCCCGGCCCCTGTGCATATTCTAATCTGTGATCGCAGACCTAGAGTCAATTGTATCAAGATGTCAGACATGACTCTTTCCATTGGACTGGAAGCTCCCTGAGAGCGTGAACTGGCTGGCCCGCTCACCAGTCTAGTCTCTGTACCCTGCACAGTGCCTGGCTGGTGGTAAGTGTTCAATATTTTTGTATTTCGAATGAATGAAGGAATGGACGCAGCATTCTAAAAATAAACAGCCCGGCAGTCCAAACAATTCTGCGGCGGAAACCTCTCCAAAATGTTGGCAGCGCTGAAGCCCTTAATGTTTACATCCTGAGAATCATCATGTCTTAAGTAATCACAGGCAGCGATGTAGCAAGTGGAAGTTTGTTATTCATTTCCCATATGGTTTTCAACAAGTCTCTTAATTTTCTTCTGCTGCCAATTCTCCTTTGGAGAATGGGCAAAAATATTTCTCCATTCGAGGGAATAACACTAAGACATCCCATGGTGCTCGGACAAGCTGTGCTGCGTATACATGTGACCAAGTGTTGTAAGGGCTGGTTTTATGCAGCCAAGTCAGCCTGGGAAAATCTTAAGTGCACCTGGAAAGAGACTGGGGTGTAATTTCCAGCGATGGGTTATTGAATGACAGCTTCCCCTTCGGTCCAGTGAGAAATTTAATTTGCTGAGGACTCAACACAGGAAGCGTTTGCCGATTAAAAATATGTCTAAACAGATGTTCTGCTTAGCCTGGAAGAAGGATCTTAATGCAACTGTCATTATTGGATTTTCTTGGATTACTACTATCTGGAATCAGAGTCCAAATAGAAGGATGTAATTATTTATTATGGCCCAGAGTCCTGCATTTGAAGAGGAGCTCAGGGGCGTCTGAAAGGATTTAACACGCTGGGGGTGGAGTGGGGTGGGGGATAAAGGCTATTTAAATTCTCTGGCTCTAGGAGGGGAGCCTGGCCCCTCTGACAGAGCGAAGCGGCCATCGCTATTCAGTGTTCCATTTCCGGCTGAAGGCACAGCCGTGTCCTAAACAGAGCCAGGCCTGGCCCAGCCTTCTCAAGCAAGGAGCTGCGGTCTTTAGATTAGGCAGCTGGTTACTCCGACATCAGAAGTAAACACCCTAACAGTCCAGCCATCTGCAAAATCCTCACCCACGGGTAATGGGTGAATCTGCACCTTGCCTGCCCAGAGCCTAAAAGACTAAAGAGCAGCCCCATAGTAAAATGGGAGACTAGAGTATTCTACACAATGGCCCTCAGACCTGGCTGCACATTAGAATCAACTTTCAAAAAATGCTAGTGTCGCCCCCTGCCCAGAGATGGGCACTTCATTGGTCCAGAATGGATCAAGCCATGTGCAGTTGTTTGTTTGTTTTGAAGGTATGAGGGGTTAAACCCAGGGGTGTTCTACCTCTGAGATACACCCCCAACCCTTCTTATTTTTTATTTTGAAACAGGGTCTCGCTAGGTTGCTGAGAGTCTTGCTAAATTGCAGAGGCTGGTCTTGAACCTGCAATCCTCCTGTCTCAGCCTCCCAAGTACTGGGATTATAGGTGTGCACCACCATGCATGGCTAAATAGGATATTTTTGAAATAAAATAGAATAGACATTGATTCCCAAAGCATCCAGTGCAGTTTTTAAAGCACCCCACTGATGACCAAGCAGGTAGAGTTTGGGAACTGCTGAGAGAGCCCAAAGGTTAAGATCAAGGGGCTGGGGTTGGGGGACTCAAGCTCAAGGTAAATGCTGCCATTTGCTGCCTGTGCAGCTTTGAACAAACCACGTCCCCCTCGGAGCCTGACTTCCTGTGAGCCCGGAGCCAGGCAATGGATGTCAAACAGATGTCACAGGCCTGCGTGGGGAAGGGCTCGGTGTGAGTGGCAGTGATCACCGTGGAGGCCTGCCTTGGGGACTGGTTAAAATGTGGGCCTGAAGCTAATCAACCTCAGCGATTACACTCAAGTTCACTGCCACAGTGACATTCAGGGATTCCGGCGGTGAGTGGCATTTGCCCCCGAGTTTGTGGAACACTCAATCTCTAGTGCAACCAGATTCCATTATTTTATTTATTTATTTATTTATTTATTTATTTATTTATTTTTTGCTTCAGCACAAAGGCCCTGGGCCTGCTACTGCAAGTGAAGGGTCCTTTTTCTCTTATGAATATGGTTCTGGACATCCGGACAGTCACAGCTTCATCCCCGGGGCAGTTATGCACGCCATTTCATTCATCCCATTACCAGCGGCCAAATGCACGCTGGGCTCTCATCCCCAGTGCAGGCGGCTCCTTGACCAAAGGCCCTGTGGGAAGGGGGCTGCTGAGTGAGCATTTCAGCAGTTCACCCCTCCCCAAAGCTGCAGGCACAAATCCCCGCCGTCAAGGCTGAAGGGAGCCACATAATGCCAGGAAATAAACCTGCTTCCGAGACCAGAGGCTGGGGGCTGCCTTCAGAGTCTTTCTCCTGCGTGGGCGGTCTCTTGTTCTGGGGTGGCGGAAGGCGAGTAAATTTCAATTAAAGAGGAATCTGAAATTGGCACAACTTAGCTCAAAGTCAAACAATAACAAGAGGCACCCCGGGCTGGCGCCCAACACCATCCCAAAAGGACAAGACAGGAAGGATAGGATGGAGGGACAGCCTTAAACAGCCTGTCCTCACCTCACCTTTGAGTCTCCTTCCTCCCCTGTATTGTCCTGGGTGCTTAACCAGGGTCATCAGAGAGGCTGCAGACTATGGATCTAGCCAGCCTCAGAGGTATATGTGTGTGTGGGGGGGGGGGCATGTTATCTTCATCCTCCTTAAAAAGCCCAAGATCCCTTACTGCAGTGCAAGTCCTGTGCGCAACCCAACGAGAGGCAGAATTTCAATGGGCTGCAGCAGCCGTATTCCTTCCTGTCTCTGTCATTCTGTTTCTGTGCAGCTGTGGAACAGCTTTGGAATCCGAGTCCAGAGGTAAATGATGCGCACTCAGTGGTGGATAACATAACTCTCAGAAGTGGAGGTGGGGAGGAAGAATTGGAAGAGCTACACTCATTGGGCACCTTTTATTTCTAGGCACCTGGCTGTGCACTTTACATTAAGTATTATTTCTAAGGATCTCCAAGTCTCACATGAGGAGTTGGGTAACTTATCCAGTCATCGCTACTAAAAGACTGAGCTGAGAGTCAAACCCAAGTGTGTCTGACTGTCCCCACGTATTTGGTTGGGTCATTTTATGCCCCAAACTCTGATAATTTTGTTGTTGGTGAACAGATAAGATACAACGAGAGTCTCCAGATATGGCCACCAACAAGACCCTCGTCTCTCATCAGCTCATGCACTGGAATCTATTTCGCTTTCCTTGAACCTGGGCTGGCCTTTTGGCTTGGTTTTTGTTTGCTTGTTTGTTTGGTTGGTTGTTTGGTTGTGTGTGTGTGGTGGGGGTACTAGGGATGTTTTACCTCTGAACTACACTCCTAGCCCTATCTTATTTTTTATTTTGAAAAAGAGTCTCACAAAGTTGTTGAGGGTCTCACTATATTGCTGAGGCTGGCCTCTAACTTGTGATCCTTCTGTCTCAGCCTCCCAAGAACTGGGATTACAACTGTGTGCCAACACACCCGGCTAGTTTGGCCTGTTTTGAATGTAACAGAAGCAGGATTCTTGGGGTTCTGAGTCCAGGCCAAATGAAGTTCCCTTGAGTTTACCTGATATCTGGGGAGCCTGAAAATGTTTAAGTCAAAATACCCTCAAATAAGCAAAGCAGAAAAACACAGCTTTTAAAGGGGGCCTGGTCCCAGCAACAAGCTGTGTAGCTAAGAACAAAGGTAGGTTTTTCTTTTCTTTTCTTTTCTTTTTTTTTTTTTTTTTTTTGCAGTACTGGGGATTGAACCCAGGGGCGTTCTACCTCCGAGCTACACCCCCAGCCCTATTTTTTATCCTTTATTTTGAAAACGGGTCTCACGATGTTGCGGAGGGCCTCACTAAGTAGCTGAGGCTGGCCACAAACCCGGATCCTCTGGCAGCAAACCCGGATCCTCCGGTCTCCGCCTCCCAAGTACTGGTATTACAAGCATGCGCCACCACGCCAGGCTTGAACTTTTTTTTGTGTGTGTGGTATCAGGGATTGAACCCAGGGGCATTCTACCTCCGAGCTACACCCCCGGCCCTATTTTTTATCCTTTATTTTGAAACTGGGTCTCACGAAGTTGTGGAGGGCCTCACTAAGTAGTTGAGGCTGGCTGAGAACCCGGATCCTTGGGTCTCCGCCTCCCAAGTACTGGGATTACAGCTGTGCACCACCACACCCAGCTAAAGGTAGGTTTTTCAAATGGTGAGGTGTGGGGAGAATCTGCCTCTCTGTAGAAGTCAAATTGATAAGGGGATCTGCAGCTTGATAGAACAATGAGCAAAGGATACAAAGAGGCGAGTCCCCCAAATGCACACCCAAAATACTGGCAAATGTAGGGAAAGATGCTCAAAGCCACCAGGAGTCAGAGAAATACAAATTAAGTAGTAACAAGGCATTCTTTACTGCTTAAAAACACTGGTAACCTAGTGCTAGTGAGAATCCAGGGAAAGGGGCACACTTATAAGCTGCTATGGAAATGTGGGTTGTTACGCCTATAAAATACACAATCTAGCAACATCTTATAAAAAGCATATTAAAGGCTGGGCGTGGTGGCACACGCTTGTAATCCCAGTACTTTGAGAGGCGGAGACCAGAGGATCCCGGTTCGCGGCTAGCCTCAGCTCTCTCTCTCTCTCTCTCTTTCTCTTTCTCTCTCTCTCTCTCTCTCTCTCTCCCCCTACCTAGTGAGGCCCTCCACAACTTCGTGAGACCCGGTTTCAAAATAAAGTATAAAAAAATTGGGCCAGGGGTGTAGCGCAGAGGTAGAATGCCCCTGGGTTCAATCCCCGGTACCACAAAAAAAAAAAAACAAAAGCATATTAAGTGTATAAGGATATATGTTCTGGAATGTCTACTGCAGGCCTCAGTCATGACTGCAAGCACTGGAAGAGAAGTGAATGCTGATAATAAAGGAACAATTGAATAAAGCGTGGTCCATTCATACCAGGAATATTTGGTAACTATTCAAAAGAAGAAGTTTAAGTTATAACAAGTGCCTTGGAGGGGTTTCCCACAAGGTACTGATAAGAAAGTCAAGATGCATTAAAAATATGTATCAAATATAATCCCCCCTTTTTTATGGTACTGGGGGTTGAGTCCAGGGGTTTTCTACCTCTGAGATATACCTCTAGTGCTATTTTATTTTTTATTTTGAAATACAGTCTTGCTGTGGCTAAGTTGCTGAGGCTGGCCTCAAACCTGAGATTCTCCTGTCTCATCCTCCCAAGTACTGGGATTACAGGCCTGCACCCCCATGCCGGGCTCCATTTTTATGAAACATGACGAAGCCTCTATCTGTGCATATGTTTCTAGGCGTGCGTGTGTGTGTGTGTGTGTGTGTGTGTGTGTGAACATAGGTGCATCGAGAAAAATGTGGAAAGGTGCACACAAAGGCCCCCGCATTCTCTGAGACACCCAAACCCTCAAACCTTATTATCTACTTTGGGCCTTCAGGGGCTTCAAAACTCACAAGTCAAGGGCCAGAGAGAAACATCAAGCTGAAAGAGTGGAGTTTACCTGAGGGCTGTGCGGTCCTAGCAACCCAATGCTGCCCTTCCAGCCTTTCTCTGGCAGCATGCCAGTCCCACTCCAAAGAGGATAGTCCCTCATGCCCACGGACTCCAGCACTTGTGTCCATTTCAGTGGCTAACACAGTACAAGGTTCAACAAGAGCTTCCCAAAGCCAGGGATGGGGGAAAGGGGGTAGGGAGAAGGACTGATGAAGGGTTCTCTTTTGGCAGTGATAAAAAAGATCTGGAAATAGATAGTGGAGATGGTCACATAGGATTGTAAATGTACTTAATGCCACCAACTAATGGCATTAAATTTAAAATGGTTAAAACAGTAAATTTTAGGTTGTCTGTATTTTGCCATGAAAACATACAAAAAGTGCCCGAAGACCTGGTGGGGCCTCACATACATTACCCTTTCTAGCTTCCAGGCTGCTGGTATTCGAGGCGGTAGCGTTTGGCCAGCTCTCAGATGGCTGCTCTTCAAGGCCACCTACAGGAACAGAGAAGAAAGGGGAGGACACATCAGCCTTCTCCACAGCAGCGTCAGGGATGAAGGAGAAAACCTGGTAACGATTTGTTCAGCAAAGGCTTGTTGAGCACCTACTATGTGCTGGGCACTGTTCCAGGTGCTCCAGCAAAAAGAGGGCCTACTATTTTTATAACCACACACATCATTCACAAATTAATAAAAGTATTACTCTCCTTGATCAGCTCAAGGGCACTAGGTATTGGATTTACAAAGCTAACAGGCAAGTCGTTCCTTACTCCCGCCTCCACGAGAAAGACCAAACGCAAAGAGGAAGCTCTCCGGCCTGGGGTCCACCTAGATGGGATGCGGCGCTGCTGCTGACCACGGGATGTGCTCAATTTCTGTTGCCCTGGTGTCCTGGACATCTGGCTTCCTCTTGGGGGACAGTCTCCTTTCAGAAACTGCTGTGTTTATTTTATAAATTAAACGCTGCAGACACTGCATCCACGTCTTTGCTAGTAGCTATATACTGTGTTAGCACTCATCTCCACCAACCATTTGATAGTCCTACTATGTGTCAGGTGCAGCCCCAGGCACCACAGGTCCAACCTTGGACAAGACAGATGGGTTTCCTGCCCTCAAGATGTGTACATTCTAAAGGAGAAGCTGGCCCATAAACAATAGGTGAGAAAACAAAGGAATAAGATAATTGCAGGTTCAGAAAATGCCATGAAGAAGCTGGAATTCAGTGTGCGGCAGAGTGCCATTGGAGAAGCCCCTGTACAGTGGCTGAAGATGGCCCTCAAGGGGGGTGACATTGGGGCTGAAATCTGAGACAGCAGGATCCGGCCACGGCCACGTGGAGATCTAGGCAGGAGCATCCTCAGGAGAAGGAAGGATGGGGAGAGAAACTGGATCCGGAGTGAGCCTGCCAAATGAAGGGGCAGCCTGCAGCTGGCAAGGGGAGGGGGGAGGCCAAAGAGGGAGACTCATCCACAGAGCCCTTCCAGTCACCCATTGACCTTTGACTTTATTCTCTTTGTCACAGGAACCCTGTGGAGGTGTTAGAACAGGAGAGGGAGGAGAGTTTGTGCTTTAGCAAAATTGCTGAGGGGTATGGTTGAGCAAGAGAGGAAGGCAGGTGATCAGTTATAGGCCTGGCCCTGGACCGCAGCCTGCAGTAGAGATGCTGGGTGCCTGTCAGGTCAGGGATGTATGTGGAGGCAGAGCTAACAGCAGGGACTGGCGGATTTGATGTGAGGGGTGAGAGGGGCTACCAATGACAGTGGTAGGAACACCATGGAGCAGATCTGTGTCCAGGAGAGACAATGACACACATGACGGCACATGAAACACAATCTATTCACAAAAAAAAGAAAAGAAAAAAAAAAGAAAAAGATTTCTCCCATTAGTATACTCTATGGTGGATGGAGTGTAACCCCATTTTACAGAGGAGACTGAGACACCAGATGATTAGCCCAGGGTTGCCCAGTCCAGAAGGGGAGCTGGGAGCTCAGGATGCAAACCCATGATCTTTCCTATGTTACAGCTAACCAGCTTCCAGCACTGCTCAATGACTGCTCACACACAGCACCCAGCTCAGACCTGACCCCCGAGCCGGATCACCACTGGAGACAGCCCTGTAGCCCCTCACACCAACTCTGTCCCTCCGGTGACTCTGACCTCCACAGGGGCTGCAGCTGCGGGGCCTCCTGTAGAGAAAGGCCCGCTAGCCAGGCGGGACAGGAGGCTCCATGCTGCATCCTGCTCGTTCCGCTGCCTTTCTGGCCAACTCAGAATCGGATCACACACTCCCTGCAGCTGCCGGGGCCTCCGCTGCCAGCTCCCAGCCCTCGGGGTATTCTTCCAGTTGCGATATCATTTCCTCTTGGGCTAAAGGTCAGGGGAAATCCTGATGGTATGAAATTGTTCACCAGCCGAGGAATGTGCCATCTGTGGAGGGGAGGCAAGCTGCAGGAGGCTCTGGGTCCTGCTCAGCCTCCACTGGGCTGCACAACTGTGGACAAGCACTTAGGTGGGCGTTAGCATCTCTCATCCGTCAAATGGGCTGTTGTGAGGACCAAATGAGGTAATGGGTTTGTTTAGGCATCTGTTCATCTGACAAATATTTATCCAGCACCTGCTACGTGCCAGACGCTGTTTCTGCCACTCAGGATACGACACTGAGGAAATTCTACCCTGACCTCATGGAAATTATATTCTTTTTTTGTGTGTGTGTGTGGTACTAGGGATGGAACCCAAGGGTGTTCTACCTCCGAGCTACACCCCCGGCCCTATTTTTTATACTTTATTTTGAAACCAGGTCTCACTAAGTTGCGGAGGGTCTCACTAAGTAGCTGAGGCTGGCCGTGAACCTGGATCCTCCGGTCTCTGCCTCCCAAGTACTGGGATTATAAGCGTGCGCCACCATGCCCGGCTGGAAATTATATTCTGATAGAGGGTAGAGGAGGAAATAATTAACCAATAGATAGCTAAATGTTTGAGTCGGCTGTTGGAAGGGCTATGAAGAAAATAAGTGAGGGTGAGGGGAACAGGGAATGCTAGCGATGGGGGGGACTTCTGTTTCAGGCAAGGCAGTAAAAGTCTGGGGGGAGAAGTCTCTGGATATCTGGGGAAGAGCTAACTTGAGGTTAGCAGGTGCAAAGGCCCAGGGGTGGGAGTGTGCTTCTCAGTAGGGAGGTCGGCATGACTGGAATGCACGGAGCCAGGGAGAGGGTATAGGGCACAAGGTCAGTGGGCAGGGCGGGTCTGCAGGGCCAGCTCAGGTGGGACTTGCTGGCCATGTTCAGAACTCTGACTTTATTCCAAGTGACCTAGATCAGAGCCAGAGGACAACAAAAGGGCTTTATATCCACACCGGCTTTGTATGTAACAGGGGTTATTAAAGGTGGACAGGCCAGGTGCAGTGGCGCACACCTGTAATCTCAGCAAGTTGGGAAGCTGAAGCAGTAGAATCCCAAGTTTGAGGCCAACCTTGGCAACTTAATGAGATCCTGTTTCAAAAAAAAAGGGTGAGGCTGAGACAGAAGGATTGCAGGTCCGAGGCCAGCCTCAAAACCTTAGGCCCTCTGCAACTTAGTGAGACCCTGTTTCAAAATAAAGAATAAAATAAGGCTGGGGGAGTAGCTCAGAGGTAGAATGCCCCTGGGTTCAATCCCAGTACCACACACACACACACACACACACACACACATACACAAAGGTGGGGTGGGGGGCTGGGGATGTAGCTTAGTGGTAAAGAGCCCCTGGGTTTAATCCCCAATAGCATTAAAAAAAAAAGATGGAAAAGATGGGGCCACAGAATCTGAGATTTGAAATAAAACGTTATATATCAGTGGAAGCCCGACATCAATGGTTGGCAAGTCTAGACCTACTTGGTTCCTACAAAAGGGATGAAGGAGAGAGAGAGAGCAAGTGAACTGTAAATTGAGTCTGGGCGCAGTCCTGGTTCAAGGCGGGCTGTAGGCTGCAACGAAGGAGTCAGGCTTAGAGAGACTGATACTTCTGCAGCAGGCAGAGGAGGGGAGGAGGAGGGCCTGATTCCCTTGGCGCTCCGGTGCTTGGGGTTAAAATAGGTGCAAAAGCTCTGGAGTTGGTGAGACCAGACGCCCCTGGGTAAATGAGGACTACTGGAAGAATCGATAAGTGCCAACTGTGGTTCTGACCATGTGCTAAGAACAGTGCTAACAGTTCCTTGCCTGGAGTTTTGTAATTTCAGCCTCATAAAGATCCAGTGACACATGGACTGTGAACATTCTCATTTTACAGATGACAGAATATGGCCCCAGGAGGTGAGGTGATGTGCCTGTCCTGAGGTAATGACAGAGACACAGTAATGGTAACTACCAAACCTCACACCTGTGCCCCTTCCCCTCAGCCGCAGACCCAGGAATGAAGACAAGCACAGGTGAGTGGCCTGGTTATCCCCAAGGGCCAAAGAGCATTGTCTAGGAGGTCTGTAAAGGACATCTGAAGCCAGGAGTGGTGGCATACATCTGTAATTCCAGTACTTGGAAGACTGAGACAGAAGGATTGCAGGTTCAGGGCCAGCCTTAGCAACTTAGCAACACCCTCAGCAACCTAGCGAGACCCTGTTTCAAAACAAAAAATAAAAAGGGCTCGGAGGTAGAAAGCGCCTGGATTCAATCCCCCCACCAAAAAAAAAAAAAAAAAAAAAGACATCTGAAGACACGATTGGGACCAGGGTAGCTTTCTTGTTGTTGTTGTTTTATTTTTTGTTTTTGTGGTCCTGGGGATTGAACCCAGGGGCATTCTACCTCCGAGCTACACCCCCAGCCCTTTTTTTTTTATTCTTTATTTTGAAACAGGGTCTCACTAAGTTGCGGAAGACCTCACTAACTAGCTGAGGCTGGCCGCAAACAGGGATCCTCCGGTCTCAGCCTCCCAAGTACTGGGATTACAAGTGTGCGCCACCACGCCCAACTAGGATCATGGTAGTTAAGAACACAAATCCATCCTCTGTCCTTATTGTCAAGAAAGGGCAGCTCCTTTTTCTCTCTCTCAAAAGGAAAACAGCCCTCCTGCTTCCAGTGTGGTCCAGCCTGGGATCCACCTGGAGTTAACCTGCATCACCTCCTGCCACGTCCCCCACAGTCACTCCCCGCTCAGCCACACTAAGCACACACTGACTGGATTTCTACTGATGTGGCTTCCTTGGCCACACCCACCCGCTAGCCTGGCCAAATCCTACTGGTCTTTCAAGTCTGCAGACACCACTTCCTCTGGAAGCTGCCAGTGCTTCTCTTGGGCTAGAAGCCCTGGTCATCTGAGCTCCCTCGTCCCCCCAGCTCGTTCACACGCCCCACCACAGGTATTGGGATCTCCTTTGTACTCAGCAGAATCCCCGTGAGCTAGTTTTTAGCTTCCAGCATCTTGAAGGAAGGGACTTTGTTCTGTTTGTCCATGAATACCCAGTACGCAGGCAGGATAGAAGAAATATGAGAAATACGTGGAAAGGAGACATAAAGAAAGAAGAAGGAAATACAATTTTAATTCCGAAGTTCTGCATAATCTTCCAGGCTTTCACTGACTAAGCCAGCCTCTCTTCCAGACCTGTCCCTCCCAAAGTCCTGGGAAATTTGTAAATCTTAAAGTTAACCCAAAGCTACAATTACCTTGTGTACTGTTAATTAGCCCTCCCTATAGGGAGTTTATTTTTATTTATGTCTGTGTGTGTTTGTGTTTGTGTTTGTGTGTGTGTGTGTGTGTGTGTGTGTGTGTGTGGTGGGGATTGAACTCAGAAGCATTCTACCTCGGAGCTACACCCCCAGCCCTATTTTTATATGGAAACAGAGTCTCACTAATTTGCTGAGGCTAGTCTTGAACCTGTGATCCTCCTGTCTCAGCCTCCCAAGTACTGGGATTACAGGTATGTGCCACCATGCCTGTTCCTATAGGGAGTTTAAACAAGACAGATATGGTATCTTGAGAAATTTATAATTTAGGGTTCTTTCTAGTATTATCTATTGATCAGACAATGGAGACTGCGTCAAGGATCCGAAAGATGATCATCATCATAAACAGTCTTGTGGTCACTGGACTGGTATCATCCTCACAGACCTTCCCATACCCACCCTTCACCAAGTTTCTTTTCTTTCTTTTTCCTTTTTTTTTTTTTTTTTGTACTGGGGATTGAACCCAGGGACATTCTATCTCTGAGATATACCCCAGCCCTTTTTATTTTTACTTTATTTGAAACAGGATCTCACTAAGTTGCTGAGGGTCTCTCTAAATTGCTGAGGCCAGCCTTGAGCCTGCGAACCTCCTATCTCAACCTTCCAAGTACTGGGATTACAGGCATGTGCCACCATGCTCCGCTACCAAATTTCCCTTAAAAGAGGAAATGGGAATCCCCCAAATGCATCTCTCTCTCTCTCTCTCTCTCTCTCTCTCTCATTATACCTTTAATGTGTGTGTATTCTTTGCTTTCCTAAATGAATTTCCATGCCTCTACTGACACATGCTAAAATTATTTTCCTTCACTTATGTCAAGACTCCTGCTGGTGGTGAGTCGACTTCCCCCTCAGTCTGGAAACTCCTCAGGACCCTCTTCTGGAGCTATCTCTTCTCCTGTGTCAGTACCAGGCCACGCACAGCAAGCACTCAATAACACGTGATAGATGGGCGAATGAACAAATTAATAAACCAGGTCGACAGTATTTAAAAGAAGAGCCGTCATTTCTAGTTCAGCTTAACTATTGGGGAATAAAATGTCTTTATCAGCTATTCTTGGAACAGTGGCTCTCAATTTTGGCTACAATTTTGAATGGGAAACTTTTGAAAACAGTCCTGAGGTTCCAGGTCCTGCTCTCAGAGGCTCTTAGTTAACTGTTCTGGGACATGACCTGGACGCGGGGACTTCTAAAGCTTCCTGGAGATCCTGAGGCGCAGCAAGGTTGAGACTGGCCACTCAGAACCCTGTGCGAGGAGGCCTCATCCCTCTCCCCCTCTCTCCTCCCAAGCTCACCAGGAAGGCAAGGTGTAGACCCAGAGGCAGACCCATCAAACCCCAGGAAAAGCCATTCCCACCTCTAAGTGCATAGAAAGTGTCCCTTCCTCTGTTTCCCTAAAAGCTAGTTAATGAGTAAGACAGGTGAGGCTCAGGTTGTGACTGCAGCTGTCAGCACATAGGACAGACAAGGACAAGAGAAACAGACTGATGCAGACAAAAACGGGGGGGGGGCAGCATTCAAAATATGGAGATATATTTTTCGTGGAGTGTGACTGCAAGATAAAGTCTGAAATATATATGTATATTATACTCCCCATATTTGGTCTTTGCTTAATTACCCCTTCAGTAAAAAGATATGCAAAGACCTTGTAGATTTCATTAGTCACAGGGGTTTATTCAAACGTCTCCTTTGCATAAGAAACCCAGGCTTACAGCTGGTCTCTGGGAAAGAATGCCTTCCAGGCCTTGAAAAGAGAGCTCCGGCCTGTTCATGCTCTCGCTGAAACACTGCAGAGGTCAGCCGCCCCTGATGCCTGGGGCCTGGCTGAAATGTTTCTATCCAGCATTTGCAATTCAATCCCACAGTTTCCTTTATGGAACAATTCACTAAATTCAGAGTTGTTCTTTTTTCTAATTCACCATATAATTCACCTCCCAAGTTCAATTAAGAAGCAATCTGTTAGCAACTTTGGGAGCAAGCTGCTTTTCTTTGGGAAAGCCCAATTTTCTTCCGCTCCTAACAAAAAAGTGCCTTAATTATATGCATCATATGATACACTGATGTACACACAACGCCCCTCCACCATAATTAATGAAATATTGATGATATACATCCAAAGACATCTAGGCAGAAAGAGATGGGCTTTGCCAAAGCCCTCGTAGCATAGATCAATATTACCCATTTGAACAATACTGACTATGAATATTCATTAATATGGAAATTCATAAACAAAATTTATATTAATTATTCCTTCCGTTCCTCATTCTTTTTTGTTTTGTTTTGTTTTGTTGTACTAGGGATTGAACCCAGGGACTTTCTGCCTCTGAGCTACACCCCCAGCCCTTTTTTATTTTTTGTTTTGAAACAGGGTCTTGCTAAGTTGCTGAGAGTCTCGCTACATTGTTGAAGCTATCCTCCTGAGATCCTCCTGTCACAACCTCCCAAGTACTGGGACTACAGGCATGTGCCACCACGCCAGGCTCCATCTCTCATTCTTAAAAGTCAACATTACTCCATCCCTCATTCTTTTTTTTTTGGTACTGGGGATTGAACCCAGGGGCATTCCACCTCCAAGCTACACCCTATTTTTTTTATTCTTTATTTTGAAACAGGGTCTCACTAAGTTGCAGACGGCCTCTCTAAGTAGCTGAGGCTGGCCGCAAACACGGATCCTCCGGTCTCAGCCTCCCAAGTACCGGGATTACAAGCGTGCACCACCACACCCGGCCCATCCCTCATTCTTAAAGGTCAACACGAACTGAAGATTATTTGAAGGGACATCATACATATTATCTATTTAATCCTCAAACCAGCCGTTGGCAGTGGGAATTATTCCCTTTTTACACAAAGGGTAACTGAGGCTTGAAGCACACAGACATTGGGTGAAGAGCTGAGATTCTCTCCAGATCATTCTGGTGTCAAATTGCTTCATATAAGTCATATGCCAAAGCCCCCTGCCGGGGCAGTCTCAGCTCTCATGTTTAATGAGTTTAATACCCGTATTTACAGCTTTGACCCGAAAAAAGAAAAAGAAACTCTCCAGCACAAGATCCTAAGAACATGTTGTTACTAGTTCATTCATTCAAAAAATCTCCAGTAAGTACCTGCTCTGGACAGCACAGTGCTGGGTGCCTGCAGACAGCATCCAGCTTCATGGTGTCTGCCCTCTAATGGAGGGGTTAAGATTAGCAATCGACAATGAGATCATTTCCTGGAGGGATTAAACACTTTGAAGCAATTAAAAGAGTTTTATGGAAGAGAGATGGGGATTGGAGCCCAGGGAAGGTCTCTCTGCGTGAGTGACATTTGAGCTAAGTGATGAGAACGGCACTTCTGAGGAGAATATTAGCAAAAAACAAACACCCCAAAACTTCAAATAAAAAAGTCCCACTGGGAGTGGTGGCACACGCCTGTGATCCTAGTACTTGGGAGGCTGAGACAGGAGGATCACAGGTTCAAGGCCACCTCAGCAACTTAACAAGACCCTCAACAACTTAGCGAGACCCTGTTTCAAAATAAAAAGGGCTGGGGGTGTAGCTCAGAGGTAGAATGCCCTTGGGTTCAATCCCCAGTACCAAAACAAGCCCCCCCAAAAAGAGTCTCAAGGAAGGAAAACAAGAGTTCAATGTAGCTGGAGCTAGGGCTTAATGCAAACATGGTAAAAACTGACACCTGAGGGGGTCACCTGAGTGAATCCTATCTTCATAGCAACCTTGTCTTAATTTGCTGGGCCCTTTGGACATGTATAATATGCACAGCAAGCCTGTGAATAAGTACTAGTCCTCTTTTACAGAAGAGAAAGCTGAGGTTGATAAATAAGTGAACAAGTTGTCCAAGGTGGCCCAGCTAGTCAGTGATTGGATTTGCACTGCCAGGCAGGGTCCATCAACTGCAGAACCCATAACCCAAGCCCCGCCCTCTACCCCAAATGTGCACAGGTGCAGCCTGAGCAGCATTCCAGGCACGACCAGTGGGCAAAACATCTGCCCACCTCTGTTGGAAAACTACGTACAAGGCACATCTGTTCCAGGCTGAGGTTTTACTTATTCATTAGGAAAACAAAACAAAACAAAGGCAAAGCCCCTTTAAAGGGTTGATTTAGGAACAAACAAGGCAATCACTATGGTAATCAATGTGTAATCTTAGGCAGTTCAATGCCAAGTAACTTCTATCTCCACGCCAAATTTCAAATGCTACAGAAGGGAAAGGAAACATGAGTTAAAAGATCATTGCCAGATTCCGTTAATGAAATGATTTAATATTGGCAAGTGTGTGATAAAATGGGAATTCTTATACACTTCTGGTGAAGGAGCACTACAAATTGCTTTAACACTTTATGAAGTAATTTCACAAGATGTATCAAAACCTTTTAAAACAGGCCATAATTTGATTTCTAGGTATCCATACTAAGGAGTTCATTGGCAATGAAGACAAGGGATGTTCATCTCAACATTTTATTTTTTTCATAATAAAAGAAGTCTGTAACAATCTTACCCCCAACAGGGGAGTGGTAAAATAAATTATGATATAATGGAACACTGTGTAACTTTATAAGTAGTTGTAGTTTATTAAATGGAAAAATGTTCATATTGTAAGTCAAAAAACAGGTTAGGAAATAGTACTCAGTATGATTCCAATAGAATCCAGTATAATTCTATCTTTTCATGAAAAGCCTATACAAAAAAATGGGAAAAATACTGGATGGAAATACAGTGACCATTGGGATTATCACTGGTTGGTGATTTTTCAGTGAATTTCATTATCTTATATAATTTTTTGTAACTCCCAAAAGTTGTTCAACATATTACTCTCATCATCAGAAAGCAAAAGCATTTTCTAAAAGAAAGATCTAGATCACAGCACAACTTTGCCTAAGAACCTGTGCACTGAACTTTAAAGTGTACGTAGGCACGCACGTGCACACACACACACACACACACACACACAGTTGCCAGGGAAACCTTCCACTGAGGGGAAAGAAACATGGTTGTGTCTATGCAGATGGGAAAGTTGTAACCTAACCATTTTTTCTGCTCTGACCACAGAGAGAAACAATGAATCCCCACCTTGGCGGGATGGAAGAGAGGAAAGCTCATTGAGAACAAGGTGGGCCTCTCTGCAACTTCTCCCTCGGGTGTTGGGTGGGCTTTTCCAAGACCCAGACCTCCCTTCTCTGGCCAAGTTCAAGAGCAAATGCCTGTGTCCTGGCACTGGCTGATAAGGCCTAGAATTTGCTCCTGCCCTAGGCAGAGACTCTTGAGAGGTTTCTCTTCCTTCCTTCCTTTCTTTCTTTCTTTCAGAGGGGGGAATACTGGAGATTGAACCCAAGGGCATCCTGCCTCGAAGCTATACCACCAGCCCTTTATTATTTTTTATTTTGAAATAGGGTCTTGCTAAATTGCTGAGACTAACTTCGAACCTGTAATCCCCTACCTTAGCTTCATAAGTACTGGGATTACCCATGTGTGCCAACCATGCCCAGTGAGATTTCTTAATCATTCAACTCTGAGCCCTACTTTTCTGAGAGTCTCTAGCCAGCTGTCCATTTTGCTCAATGTCAGACCCTCCACTCATCACAAATGCTTGTATCTGTCTGCATTGTTCCTGTTCCCTACTTGGTAGATAAATTACCACCAGACCTCCTGCTTAGGCATGCTCTTGGAATACCTGTTGCTCAACTGGCTTCAAACCTCCAGTTCTCTCCTGACCCTTGGACTTCAGGTGTCCTTGTATCCCTGGTCCATAGTGTTCATACACAGTCTGGCTTCCTGGGTGTGTCCATTGTTTATTAACTACACAAAACTAGCCCTCCTTATATGGGTGTTATGAAGATTAAGAGAGGGATAGTACAGACAAGGCAGATAGTAACTTCTTGTCTATGATCGGTACTCACTGAATGAGCTGCTATTATTATCCTCATTGACTCTAAGACTCCTCTGAAGTCTGAAGGAGCAGAATGGGATGAAACAATAAACCATGGCGACAAGGCATGTTATACCCGAAGCATCACAAGTCAAGGAAAAAGTCTCCTTAAAGCAGACTTAACAAAACCAAGTTCAGGCTGAGAATCTGTCAGTGGTCATTGGCGGTCAGTGAAAGAAGGCACTAGACCAGAAATAGTCATGGCCTGCCCCTTCCTTCCTACCTTCCTTCCTCCCTCTCTCCCTCCCTCCCTACCTCCCTCCTTCCTTCCCTCCCTCCCTCCCTCCCTTCCTCCCTTCCTTCCTTCCTTCCTTCCATTGAACCCAGGAGCATTTTGCCTCCAAGCTACACCCCCAGCTCTTTTTTTGTTTGTTTGTTCATTTTTTTTATTTTGAAACAGGATCTCTCTAAGTTGGTAAGGCTGGCCTTGAACCTGTGACCCTCTTGTTTCAGCCTTCCAAGTACTGGGATTACAGGCATGTGCCCCCACACCCAGCTCTGGGCATGGTATTTCTTTAAACCTTGCTCCATATAGTGCTTCCCCATAACAATTTGATACATTAAATAACAGTAAAAAAAAAAAAAGTAACTACAGATATACTTTAAGGAAAGGTTCTAGTGACCAGTTTCTGTGAGGTCATTCCTGTTATTCCTGGGAAAATGGAGCTGATTGGCCAAGATTCCCTGCGTAGCAGCTCCCATATTGAAGGCTAGTGCTTCACCAAGGGAACTAACAATGGTTTTTGGATACTTTGTATGTGCCAAGGCTCCTGCTTGGGTATTTTCTCATTGGCATCTCAGCACAGTCCTATGGAGTAGGGACTCTTGCTAGCCTTAGCTGCAAATGCGAGAACTGTGAAGTAGGAAATTATAACACGCCCACAGTCACAGGAGTGGGGGCAAAATCCAGACACAATCTCAGGCCCATCTGTCTCCACTGGAGGCCTTTGCAATACAGAGCTGGAGAGACACCCATAGCTAGTGTCCCAGTAGAAAAGGTCAGGGAATTCAGGTTCTTGCTCCATGAGCAGCTAGAAGACAAAAGGTCACTTTCACTGGGAGACCTCTCTGAGTGCACCTCCCAGCCAGGGTGCTAAAGCCTCAGAGAGGTGTGAAGTTCCCAGGAGACTGGCAGGGAGGGACCTTCAAGGAAGAGGAGGAGGAGGAGGAGGGCAGTGTGAAAAAGGCAGAGCCCTCAGGGAAAGTGAGCCACTCTCTACCTCCTGGGGGGGGGGCCCCATACACACTAGGGGACCACCTGAGACACAGAAGCCAACAGTCAGAGCTCTCAGCCCTCAAACCAGGGGTTAGCCAGATGTCCTTGAAGACTGAGCAGGTCCTTCCTTGGGAATAGAAAATGGTCCCTTGCCAACACAACAGGGAGTTGAACCCAGGGGCATTCTACCTCTGAACTATACCCTAGCCCTTTATTTTATTTTGTTTTTTTATTTTGAAAAAGGGTCTCGCTAAGTTGCTGAGGGTCTCACTGAGTTGCTGAGGCTGGCCTCAAACCTGCAATCCTACTGTGTCAGCCTCCCAAGTACTAGGATTATAGTAGTGCGCCACCACACCTGGCTCCCTTCACTTCTTGTTAAGCTCAGAACCACTGGGTTTCCCCAGAGCCATCCAAAGTGGCCAGCTTTGGCCAGGGCTCACCATGTACTTTGAATTAAATCTGTTCCACAATGTCCTGGGCCATGTGGAAGACACAGCTGTGAACCAGACACTGCGGAACCATGATGCCCAAAAATGGGTGAGAGCAACCTGGAGAAGGGAACCTCACTCCCGATGTGGAGGTCCTGGAGGTGGCACTGAAGGACGAGAGAGGTTTCAGACAATGGAGATGGGAGAGAATCAGGCAGGATAGGACATAGAAGGGGAACCACTTGCCCCATTTGGTAGCACAACCTTTTTAACCTCAGTGATCTTTGGCAAGATAATTAATTTCTCAGAGCCTCTGTTTTCTCATCCATAACATGGGTATAACAGGATCTAACATTATCAGTTGTGAACAGCGCAACCTAAATATAACATCTCCTTTCTTCCTAGTATTTTATTTCTTCTATCCTACGTCGGCACATCGTAGGGGCCATAGCCTCACTGATTATTTTTCAGGTCACCTTAGGAGGCCTCCCCCGCTCTTGGATCTTGATGATCACACTGCTGTCCAAGCTCTGGCCACCCCTTGCCTGGACCAGCCTTCCCTGTGTCCTCCAAATGGAGCCTCCCACACCCCAGCCTCCCTAAGCTCTGCGTTGGCCTGAATTGTCAGCCAGAATGACAGCTTGTCTCTGCCCTGCCCCTGGCCCACACAGGTGTGAGGACACACCTGTGCAAAGGGGAGGCGGAGGGGTGACAGACAGAAGGACGTGCCGCCCTTTCCCTCATGGAAGCCATCCTCACATGAACAGCCAGCAGAGTTTGGTTCTTTTGGTTTCTGTGAAACTCTAGAGGGAAACTTCTGATCCTCAGAGGCCCTCTGGGGAGTTTTCTTCACCCAGACTTCTAGAAGCTTCTGAGAGGGGTGATTTCTGAGCAGGAGTGGTTGGGGTGGGCACCCTCAGGAGGAGATTAGACCCATGGTATTCGTGGCTGGTGGGGAAGCAGGAAGGGAGCAGCAGGGATCAGAGCACATGAGACACCAATTAAATTTTTCCCTGAGACACTGAAGGCCAAATTGGACCACAAACTGGAAGCATAGGAAGAAGATTCTGGAAGAATGTTCTCAGTCCCCACTCATTTCCTTTGGGGCTCACTAAGCATGATCAGCGATGATCTCATTTATTTGTTTGTGTGTTTATGGCTGCCTCTCCCATCCCCTCTCCAATGCAAGCTCCTTTTCCTCCACTGATGTATACCCAGCCTGGGACAGTGCCGGCTGATCAGAGGTGAATGAACTCACAGCTGCTGGTGGGGGAGAGGACAAGGAAGAGGGAGGCTGGAGGATGCCAGGCCAGTGGGACATTGGTCCTGTTCTCCAGGCAAGAAGAAAGGATGTTCTTAAGGGTGACAGAGCCATGGGCGAGAGGACAGATGCCTAGGAGAGCCATTTAGGTGACAGGACAAGACAAGCCTGGGTGCCAGGTGGATGACAGGGGGGAGATGGAGAGAGCCTTGGTCGGCTCTCAGAGACTTAATCAAGGCACCCGCTTGCCCATTCTGTACACTGAAATTTGCCAATTAAAATGAAATTTAAGAGGGCCCACCCAGAGTAGTCAACATAAGCAACTTGGGATAAACTTAGCAGGAAATGCATACAGTGGCAAGGAAAGCACTATACATTTTTATTACAATTTCTAAAATTGGTAACAAGTAAAGAAGAGACAGTCTATGTTCCAGGACAGATGGGCAGATGCTTTACATGTATCAGCTGCCCCAAATGAAGTTGTGGGCTTGACACCATCATGGCCCAAATTCTAAGGGAAGTTTGCTAGAATCCTCTTCGATTTTGTAGAAAGTGATCCTGAAAGTCATCCAGAAGAATAAACATGTGAGGCACTGCAAGAAATTTCTAGCCGGATGTGGTGGTGCACGCTTGTAATCCTAGCACTTGGGAGGCTGAGACAGGAGGATCAGTGTGGCCCTCCACAATTTAATGAGACCCTATTTCAAAAATAAAAGAATAAAATAGGGTCGGGGGTGTAGCTTGGAGGTAGAATGCCCCTTGGTTCCATCCCCAGTACTACACACACACACACACACACACACACACACACACACAGAAATTTCTGAAATTAAAGATCAAGGACAATGGATCCACCAAATATTAAAGCACATTAGGAAACTAACATGGAAAGATGCATGAACCAATGGCACAGAACTGCTAACAGTGCAGAGAAAACACACACTATGTGATAAAGGAGACATCACCAGACCTGAAACATAAAACAAATGGAGTTGACATTATGCCTCAGAAACCTGGGGGAGGGGGATGTCCATCCCACCCCTCAATAAAGACCAAATGGATTGAAAGTATAAGAAAGAAAAAGTACCAACAAAGCACAGAAAAACAACAAACAAAAAATACAAGTTATTTCCCAGTTTATAACAGGAATAATTTTGTAAGTTTAGAAATTTAAGAAAAAAGCCGAACTTGGTTGCACACACCTGTAATCCAAGTACTTGGGAGGCTGAGACAGGAGGATTATAGGTTCAAGGCCAGCCTCAGCAACTTAGTTGAGACCCTGTTTCAAAATAAAATAGGGATGGGGGTCTCTCTAGCTCCAAGGTAGAACACCCCTGGGTTCAATCCCAAAAGTACCAAAAAAACACTTTTTTTTAAGAAAAAGAAAATTGGGTTCAATATATTTTAAAACTTTGGTATATCAGAAAGACAAATCCTCCAAAAGGAAAACAAGTCAGCAATACAAGGGAAAATATCTAACAAACTATCACTATTCAAAAATAGATTTGCATCAATAGCTTATGCAAATCAGTGGGAGCAACTGTAACGAATAGACACACAGATAAAGGAAATTGGCAAATATATCATAGAACAAAAATCTAATTTAGTAGATGCCATAGATGGAATGTTTGTGTCTCCCTAAAAATTCATATGTTGAGCCGGGCATGGTGGCACATACCTGTAATCTCAGTACTCAGGAGGCTGAGACAAAAAGATCATGGGTTCCAGACCAGCCTCAGCAACTTAGTAAGATCCTGATTAACTAAGCAAGAACCTGTTTTAAAATAAAAAGTGTTGGAGGTGTAGCTCAGAGGTAGAATGCCCCTAGGTTTAATCCCCAGTACCAAAAAAAAAAAAAGTATATGTTGAAATCCTAACCCCTCGTGTAATGGTATTTGAAGATGGGAACTTTGGGCGGGGATTCATGGATTAGTGCCCTTATAAAAGAGGGCCCAGGCTCCCTCATCCCTTCTGTCATGTGAGGACATAGCAAGAAGGCGCCACCTGTGAACCAAGAAATGAGCCCTCACCAGACACCAAACCTGCTGGTGCTTGGATCTTGGACCTCCAGCCTCCAGAATGGTAAGAAATGAATTCCACTGTTTACGAGCCACCCAGCCCCTGGTGTTCTGTTACAGCGGCACAAATGCACTAAGACAGTAGATGGTCATATAGAAGTTTAACCTTGAGAAGTGAAATTAAATTTCAAACACAAGGCACCATTTCCCAGCTATTAAATTAGTAAATAAACCGTGTAACAGGATCGCTCAATGCTGAGGCGTCTACTGGAAGTGGAATTTTCCTTTGGTGAGGGGTCACTACTCAGCAAATTCGGCAAGCATCTAAAATGTGCTCTTCACAAGATTGGGCGCTGGGAACACATTGCCAGTGCTAGTTCCCAGGTCGCAGACAGTGTGGGGAAGAGGACGCCTCCCGGAGAAAGGCTGGCTGAGCTTGAGGGAAAGGCGGAGTGGAGGGCGGGGACCCTCCAGGCTCCGGGGTGGGGAAGAGGGCAGCCTGCGAGGGCAGGCACAAGTCCTCTGCCCACGCCCTCCCTGAGTCTGATCCCAACACGCCTTCCAACTTCTCTCCCCCACACTCATGCCCACCCTCTCACCCACCTGTCGGCCACCTGCACGGTACACGTCCTGGGCTGCCCGATTCTCACAGCCCTGTCCCACCTCCATGTCTTTGACCAGGCTCCACCTTCCACCTGCGATCTCCCCCTCACAGCCAAAGCAGAATCCTGCAAGGCCCACCTCACCCTCTTCCCTGAAGACATGCCCCTCCTCTGCGCTTTGTTTACATCTCTTTCATGGCCCTATACTATTCATTCCTTCCCCCATTCCACAAGCTCCTACAGGGCGTCTCTCTGTGCCCAGCATTGTACCAAATGCCAGGGGCAGAAAAACATATCAGACACCGTCCCTGCCCTCAAGGGGCTCCTCATCCTGATCATATCATGCCTGTAGTACAATTCTTCATAAGCCAGTGTATCACCCCTGCAAGACAATTTGCTCTTTGAGGACCAGAACAATATCCTGTCTATCTCCAACCATGCGCTATTCATAGCAGTTGCTTGGCAAGTATGTCCAGTCCAAGTGGACCAGTACTTGTATATATTATCTTAATTAATTCTCACTGCATCTGGGTGGGGGAAGGTATTATTGTTATGCCCATTGTGCAGATGAGGAAATTGAGGTCCAATGAGATAACGCACTTGGTCTGTGGTCACTAGCTGGTACTGGGCAGAGCTGAGAGTGTCTGACCCCAGTCCTTGCTCTTGTCTTCATTGCCCCTGCCCTAGGGTTCTGATAGGAGCAGAGGAAGAGGAAGAGGGAATCCCAAGACAGTGCAGAACATTCTGTTAGGTGCTTTTTGTCTTTCGGAAAGAGGAGACGGTCAATTTTCATTATGTGCAGAAGTCTTGTTCTATAAAGTTGCTGTGAGCGTTGAATTAGTGATTACTGAACCATTGCTCCTAGGGAGGCAACAGACAATAGAGTTTACAATATAGTGTGGTCTACTGTATAGAACCCAACACATGAGACTGTACTGGACCGTTCACAACATTTCCATCAACTGGTCAATACATAACCTTGCTTTATGTGCATTTATGTTTAAAGACACCTTCTTTACTATCTATTATTGATTCATTCACATTGAATTCACACCCAACAGCCTGATAACTCACGCCTGGATGGGACTTATTTAACACATAGGTTTTCTCCATAGCGCACATCACAGCCTTCTTGCGATTAGGAGCACGAGTCAGCACTTCAGCACTATACTTGGGGACTGTTTTAAACTTCAAAATCATCAACAAACAGCACATTAGTGCTAAAAACATGACCCTAAATATCCCACAAGAAGGACACTTGTTCACAGTACAGGAGTTCTAACAGGAAGGCAGATCATTCAGCCTCAGTGGGGTACACGCAAACTGGGTGACTCAAATTTTTTGCCATGTTGCACGTGTCCGTGAATAACCACAGAAGTGTGGCACATACTGATCTTAGCATTACAAGGAAAGTTTAGTGAGAAGGAGAAGTCACAAATGAGAAATTTGCAAAGCATGGAATCTACTGCACCTCACTAAAGAAGATGGAGGGAAGAGGTACCCACTTCAGGGCCCAGGGCCCCCCGAGGTTCCTCTAGTCCACTCTGATGGACTCTGATGGGTGCACCATCTGATGTTCAGCCTGCAGTGTCCCACTGCATCAAAGGAGGGACGTGAATGAACTGGCTCTCAAGATCAAATGTCAGTTTCCGAAGTAGTAAGTGGAGTCCTTGGGAAAAGTGGCCATCATGTCCCATCAGCGGGTGACAGTTGAGGGCAACAAGAACCCAAGATGCACCAGCATACAATGGACTGAGGATCCTAGGTAAGTCGTCACCTCCCCTGGGTCCCGGTATGCTCAATTGTGAAAGGGCAGGAGGACCCCATCTGGTGATCCACAGAGGTTAAACTAACCAGTACTCATCATGGACACCGTCCAAATGCAAAATGCCTTCGCCAGCTCCCTGGACTGCCACTGTGTGATTTCAGTGGCTGTGATCAACCCACGCCAGGCCACTAGGGCACCAGCTCCCTCAGGCCCTTAGTCTGTGTGCACAGAATAGCCACAGGTCCCTGTCACCAGGACGGCTCACAGGTCCCTGTCATCAGGCCTCATTAGCTTACCTGTTTGACCAAACGAGTTAAAACTAAATGGATAGAAAAGAGTCACCCACTAAGAAGTAAAGCAGGCCAGGCTAGCAGAACTGGGACCTGTGGGGGCTGAACTAGGGGATACTGATCAGGAAACTGGAGCCAATTGGGAAATCAAAGAAAGAAAAAGCCTCGAGGAAAGGAAGGGAACTCAAGCCCCCTCTCAGGGGAGTGGAGGAGCCCAGGGCTGTGTAGGGTGGGTAGGTCATGATTTAACAGCTGAAGCAGGGATGGTGGGTCTCACCAGGCCTGCACAGTGCTCAGCTGCACTGCTTGTGTATCAGTCTGCACCACCTGCTTGCAAATGGGTATGCACTTCCTTTCAAGAGAAGATATATTCATAGTATGGGCTTTAATACAGAAACAGAAAATGCTTGAACCAGGCACAGTGGCTCATGCTTGTAATACCAATACTCAGAAGGTTCAAGGCCAGCCTCAGCAACTTAGTGAGACTCTCAGCAATTTAGCAAGACCCTGTTTCAAAATAAAAAAATAAAATAGGACTGGGGGTGTTGCTCAGAGGAAGAAAGACCCTGAGTTTAATCCTCAGTACTAAAAAAAAAGAAAACCCCACACAGAAGGAAAATAAAATAGGGCTGGGGGTCTAGCTCAGAGGTAGAACACCCCCTGGGTTCAATACTCAGTACAAAAAACAAAACAAACAGAAAATGCTTGAATGTAGACAGAAATGCAAATAAATATGCCCCCCCCAACAAAATCAGTGTAAATCAGGGGTGTGGAGAGCAGAAGCCCACCCTCAGGGCTAAGGTTTCACACTGCCCAATCGGAAGTCCTTCAGGGGAAGCACCCATTTCTCCTCATAAAAATCTCAGAGGGATTTTATCCCATACCTTTGTAGAGATGACCAAATAACCAATGAAGATGTACAGATGTCTCAGAGGTCAAGCCCCACTTACTGGGTCACAGAAAGAGTAGCAAGGGGCTCGGGAAATCAAAGAAAAAGATCAAAGAAAGAGACCCACCGAACCTCTCTCTCAGGGTCCTGGAAGAGACAGCAGAAAGAGGAGCAAGGAGCTCCACCCCTGCCCTTGACCTCTGCTGGGACAGAAGGCAGCTGGGGTCAAGGAGAACTGAAGACCAGCGGCCTCGCTTTTAAGTCATAACTATGCTCTCGGAGTGACGGCATGTACCGGAACGCGACAGCCCCTTTGTTTCAGAGAGGTTAATACCTGTTCATGGTCCTGTCTCACAGATTCCTTCAGGCAGGAAGATGCCAATAGATGCCAAAGATGCAGGGCCATAAACCCTCCCATGCAAAGCACCGAGTGTGTCCCCTGTCTGCCTTTTCTGTGTTCCCCCTCGTGCCATCGGGATCCTGGAGCGTGGTGCGCTGTATTACAAACAGGTGCATTTTTCGTTGACTAAATGTTTGATGAAAAGAAAACTAGAAGCCCAGGAAGAAGGCCCTTCTCCCAAGCTGCCAGGTAATAGCTGAAGTTCTAGGACCTTCCCCCCTTGATGGAGAAGAAAGAAATGACCTTGACTCCTGTTGTGGGTCTTGAACTAGGACCCAAGGTGGTACTCCTCTCCCACTGGCCCAGCGTGCAAACTCAAATGCCTAAAGTTGGGGGCCAGGCAGGTAACACACCAGCGTGAAAGAGGCTGGGTGTGAAAGATGACTAGGGAGTGGTGGGTACTATGGCAACCCATAGAGCACCTGCCTCTGCAGGGTTCAGCCCATCATTATGCAACCCTGTTGATTGTTGCCATGTGGGATTGCTGGACCAGCATGGCCGGATCTTCCAACTTTTCAAGAGAAGCCAGAGTTCTGGGGTTTTAAGAGAAATCTGATTTTTAAATGTTGGCAGTAAATTCAAAAAATGTAAGCCCTACAAAACAAACAAAACACATCTGCGGACCAGATTTGGCCGGTGGGCTGACTGCTAGGACCTCTGTGCTGGAGGATAGATGGGAAAGTCATGCCTATGGGCAATGCTAATCCCAGAGACAGGAGGGAGTCCTTGGGCGGTAGCAGCCAAGTTCTAGGCAGGAAAAGGTGTTGGAGAACCTGGGAAGCAGAAAGCCAAAAACATCAGGAGCTTTAAAAGTCCAAAGGCTCAGCACCGAGGCCACCTGGGGCTCTGTCCTCAGTGTCTGTGGGCAAGCAAGGGTCATTAAAGGAGACTAAAGGGAAATAAGATGACCCAAACACAAAGTGAGATTCCACCGGCAAGTCACCAACATCATCACCTTCTCTCTCTGGATCTCCTGGGAAACCACAGAAATAACCCAGAAAACAGCCCCAGGAAAACATGGCTTTGTCCAGGCCATCTTGCACATCAGCCACAGGCAAGCAAGATAGGGAGCCTCATCCCAAACTCACACCCACGAGGCCACCTGCCACCCCGCAGGCTGTGTCTCAGCTTTCTCAGCCCAGCCTGCTTGTCACCGGGTCCTCATCTTCTCTTCCCTAGTGTGTATCTGCAGCAGGAGGCAGCCTGGCCTTGCTTAACCTCCTCTCTCCAGCCCATTGTTATTGTTGTTGTTTTCTAATAAGGGACAAAGGGAGGCCACAGCCACATCTCTGCCCCCAACCCTGGGAGCCCACTGGAGAGTCTCTGGAAGGGCCCAGGTTAGATGGGATTTAACCGTGCTGTTGTACAGTTCCAGGAGGCATCAAATGAAGGAAAACCAAGGTGGTCAGCAGTGCGTGCGGCAGATGCCAGTATCCAGTCCCTCGTCACTTTCAGGGAGCTGGTGACAGAATGAGACTCATTCTTGGCCCTCAGGAAGCTTAGAGTCCAAACCTCCATTTTATAGATAAGGAAACTGAGGTCTTCAAGGTGAAGAGATATCCCTGAAGTCAGCCCTATTGTGGGTGACTCTAGGATTGGGGCACTGATTTTGTCAAAAACCAATTTAGAGCCAGGTGTGGTGGCGCACGCTTTTAATCCCAGTACTTGGGAGGCTGAGACAGGAGGATTGCAGGTTCAAGGACAGCCTCAGCAAGTAGTGAGACTCTCATCAACCTAGTGAGGCCCTGTTTCCAAATAAAAATAAAATAGGGCTGGGGGTGTATCTTGGAGGTAGAATGCCTCTGAGTTCCACCCCTGGTACCACAAAAAAAAAAAATTTAGTTCATTATCACACCCAGTATGGAGACTTTTAAGCAGTCGGTGCATGCGCAAACAAGGTCAGTTTCCGGCAGTACCAAAGTACACCGGAACAAAGAGGCTAAGACATTCAAGAACAAAGGCACCTTGCTTCAGATAAATAAATGACAAATTTAAAATTTCGATTACTTATTGAATAAAAAGATCTTTTATTTTCTCAAAAAGGGATTTACCAGAGCACTCTTTGAAGTCAAGGTGAGAAACACTTTTTATATCTAGGTCTCTAATATTGGACACATTTATTGAAAGGTTACATAAATGAAAAGCCTTTAATAGAGTTTTATTTCATTTTATTCTGTTTTAGATATCAATTGCTATTTCAATTAAGAACAGCTGGGCGTGGTGGCACACGCTTGTAATCCCAGTACTTGGGAGGCTGAGACGGGAGGATCAGGGTTCACGGCCAGCCTCAGCTACTTGGTGAGGCCCTCCGCAACTTCGTGAGACCCAGTTTCAAAATAAAGTATAAAAAATAGGGCCGGGGGTGTAGCTCGGAGGTAAAACGCCCCTGGGTTCAATCCCCCGTACCATAAAAAAAAAAAATTAAGAACAGGAAGCTGGGCATGGTGGCACATACCTATAATCATTGTACTTGTGGGCTGAGACAAAAGGATGGCAGGTTCCAGGCCAGCCTCAGCAACTTAGCAAGACCTCAGCAACTTGGCAAGACCTCAGCAACTTAGCAAGACCCTTTTCAAAACAGAAAATAGGGATGGGGGTGTAGGTCAGAGGTAGAATGCCCTGGGTTCAATCCCCAGTACCTCCTCCCAAATGGAGACATAAAATTCCATTCAATCAATACAACGAAACACATAGTTAAAAGAGAGAAAAAGTAAGGGCTAGGGATGTAGATGTAGCTCTGGTAGAGCGCTTGCTGAGCATGTGCAAAGGACTGGGTTCAATTTCCAAAGGAGAGTGCGGGTAGAGTCGGATTTAGAAGAATCAGAAGAATGATGCTTAAGAAGGTGAGGTGTGATCTTTCTGTTGGTCAAAGCCGAGAGGCAAAGCTTCGCTTCTCTTCTGATAGATGCAGTCCCAGCTCTCCAGAGGCTGTGTTCCCAAGTCCCATGGATTAAGATGACTGATGGGAACTCATAAAGTATTTTCTCATAAAAATGACATTACAGCCAGGTGTGATGGTGCACACCTGTAATCTCAGTACTTGGGAGGCTAAGACTGGATGATCACAGGTGCAAGGACAGCCTCAGCAAGTAGTGAGATTCTCATCAACCTAGTGAGACCCTGTTTCAAAATTTTAAAAAAATTAAAAAATAGAGTTGGGGGTGTAGCTCAGAGGTAGAATGCCCCTGGGTTCAATCCCCAGTACCACAAAGGGAAAAAATGACATTATAAATGGCAAAGAGAGGGTGGGATTACCAGGATTGGCCCCAAAACCCAGCTTAACCCCAATGAAGCTGGGCCACCACAAGAGTCTCTTGGTATCACCTCCTCAAACCATTCTTCTGAGCCACAGACCTGAACCCCCACCTGCTTCTATTATCACCTATTTCCACCTCCAACCTCCCTAGGTCTCCAGTCAGCCTTCTGCTCAGGTCACTTTATTTATTTATTTTTTCCCTGCACATGTCTTCAGCTCTCAGGACTCCCCGCAATACCCCTACCTGGGTAGGCACCACAGGCGTTCAGTGGGGGACACCTCAGGTAAGGGACCATGATGTAGATTCAGGCATGGTAGCCATGTCAAGGCAGGTGCAAGAAGAGGGGACAAAAGCAAAAACGAGAGACATGTTGTGGCTTCTGAGAAGAGAAATCAGCTTGTTCCTTTCTTTCCAATTCTTAGTCCAGTCCCCAAGAGGCTGGCCATACTCTGCTTCTGCCCTTTCGATGGCCCTGAGAATATAGTCTTTCAATAAACCCTTTTACTTGAGCTGTCTTGAGTGGGATTCTGTATCTCACATCTGAAAGACCCTTGGCTAGAATGTCAGGGACTAAACTCCCATCTGTGTCTGTCCCCACTTCTCAAACTAATCTCCCAATTTCGATTCGGGCTCCCAGCGGCTCCCTGGACGCATACTCAAGAGCATCGGCAGCCTGGCTCTGCGTGCCCCCTTCCTGCTGCTCCAGGTAGACTCTCAGCAACGGCTCCTTCAAATTCTGACCAATGCGGTCATAATAAAGATCAGCTCAAAGGTGAATTTACTTTTCTCAACACTTGAAACTCTCAGTGAGCTCTGGCTTCAATTCAAGACATAAGTCAGCCCTGAAGGAGGCCCAAGAGGATGAGATGATAGCATCCTTATGCTGCATCCTTCCGTCCTTCCCAAAGAACAGATGTGCACTTTATCAGATGCCTCCATCATCCCAAATCATCTTACTAAATTAACTTTATGGGTGGAAGAGCTGCCAGGCCTTGCACGTTCCTGTGCCAAGGTCCTCATCTCCCTCCAGTGTCCCCTGATGGCTCTATTTTGCCAGCTGAGCCTGGGTCCTGGCTCTGGGGCCAGCCCTATCCTTGGGCTGAGGGATTTAAGGAGCTGGGACTCCATGCTTGAGGGGTTCGGCAGCATATCACCCTTGCCTTTCCTCTGGCTCTGACCTGGCCCTATTTTGATTTGTGCGGGGTGTTTTGTTTTGTTTTGTTTTGTTTTGTTTTGTTTTTAGCAGTACTGGGGGAAAAAACCAGGGCCTTGCACATGCTAAGCAAGCACTTGACCACTGAGCTACATCCCCATCCCTGATTTGTACACCTCTGCTTTATTTCTGATTCTGTCGCCATCTTTTGCTCCAAGGTCAGCTCTCTCTGCCTTGTGTCCTCCCTAAACCCCACTCCTCACAAAAATCAAGGGTCCTTGTTCTTTGGAGCTCCCAGCATGGAACTAGAAGCCTGCTGAATGCTATTTTCCTGAGTTTCTGGACTCCCAGGCCGAACCCCAACCCCAACCCCCTGCCTGGATGATAGCAGTCGCCTGAAACCTTCCCTACAGGTATGGGTCCTGCCTGCTCTTCGGAGGCCAGTGGCCACCCCACATCGTAGGGGTTTTTGACCCCAGGTCCCACCCCTCCATTCTGCCCCATTCTTCCAGTGTTCCCAGAGCACATCAGTAATCACGCTCATCATTAAAACCCAATGTCCTTAGTGGCAGGAGGGGAGAGGGTACTGCTGTGTCCTTGGTGCTGAGCCCAGAAGGATGCCCGGTTAGCATTTGTTACATGAAGGAAGGAAAGAGGGAGAAAAAGTGATTTTAATCATAAAGTTGGCTTCAGAGAGGCAGCAAAGCTATGGGGTGAAGCCCAGGGGAAGGGCAAAGGACAGACTGGGAACCCAGCACTTAAGACCAAGTTCTCCACCGTGGGAGCCCAGGGGAAGTCTCATGGGCGGGGCAGGATGACTGTGGGGGTCAGCGGGATGGCCTGCATGTCTGGGAAGAGAAAGGCTGATAGGAGCCCTGGAGGAGTAAGCAGGAACCCCAGTGCATTCTCTCTGGCTCAGAGAAGTCCTAAGGACCATGTTTTCCATCTGGGAATCTGTAGGAAGGGCCGAGTAAGAGAAGATATTAGCCTTGTGGCTAAAGGACACCCCTTTCAGGCCCTCTCCGTACATTGTTATTGGTCTGCCCACCCCAAGGCCACAGTGAGCCTGAGAATCTCTCCCAGCTGGGGTTCTGAGGCATCGCACATTCAAACAGTTTTAACCCTAACGGCCTTTTGGGGGAGCAGGGGAGGAGAGGCCAGCACACCACGCAGTCCAGGGACCCTGGTCAGATCCTTGGATTTGATCTCAAACAGCACATGGGATCCACAGTTCACTAGTGTTTGTCTGGCTCCATGTATGTGCCCAGCCTGATGCCAGAACTCAAGAAGGAAGGCCAAGACTGAACAAAGACACCTCGCTGCTGTCGACAGTCTGGCTGATAGAGAAAGACAGCCGCCGAATGCGAGCAGGAATCAGCGAGGTGGGACGCGGGCAGCTCCCAGACGCCTGAGGAACTCATGCTTGTCTTTTACCATCACCTCCGAGGGTGGTGATGGGAAGACCAAGTCTTCAGAAGCTCAAGGGACAGGGTTAATGATGAGGCCAGCGGCTGCTTCCGGAAGCAATATAAAGGCTTGACATTAGAGAGATAAAAGTTCTAGTATTCACTCTGCCGATAATTATTTGTGTGATCACAAACAGGTTAGTTACCCCTCTGGACACTGGATCTCACGGCTGTGGGTATTAACAGTACCTATCGCACAGAACTACTGTGTGACAGTCAAATGGTATTTAATGCATAATCAACACATAAGGTATTTAATCCATAATCAACACACAAAATAGTAGTTATAATCATTAAAGAAAAATCGGCATCTAATTGATTTTCAGATCTCTCTCTGGCCAACTCTGTGACCCTAGTTTGACTCAGGATGACGAGGGAAGTCCTTTACTGGAGGATTGATGCAGAGATTTCCCATGTGCTAGTTGGGATCAAATCCAAGGATCTGACCACAGCATGTTGCTGCAGACCCTGCTCCAGCATTCCCCGAAGATCCTGGCACGGTGCTGCAATGAGGAGGTCTAAAGGACCCAGGCATTTGGAGAGCATGGTGTCTGGGACACAGCAGTGGACTAGAGAGAAGAGAAGATGAGGACGCCAGGAAAAGGGCCAGCACCATGGGTGCCATGGCTTTTGGTGTCAGACCCTGAAATAATGCTTTATCTACCATACTTATTTCATTCCCCCCTGTCAGGCAGGTATCTGTATCCCAGCTTACAAATAAGGAATGAGTTAGCCTGAGTCCCACAGCTAATCAGTAGAGAGCCAGAGACACAAACCCAGGCCTGCCAGACTCCGACACCCACGTCTTTCCACACGGCGCCTCTCCAAGGTCCCAGATGCCCACGTGAACATCTCCAACGTGTGCAAGAACACAGAAAAGGGAGACCACAGGTCAGGATTTCATAACCACAGAGAAGTTAAACCTCTTGAAACTGCAAGCAAAACTGTGGGTGCGTATGTGTGCACCGTGTGCTCTGAGAAGTGCTCCTAAGGTTCAGCCGACTCTCGAAGAAGTCTGTGAACCTCAAAATGTCAAGTGCAACATCCTTAGAGAAAAGAAGTCGCCAAGGCCTTATTCTCTGGGCCTCCTCCTCACTCGGCTCTTGGGGAGACCGTGGATGGGCCTGGGATGAGGAGGAGAGCTCCTTGACAGCCTCTTGTCCCCTCTCCAGCTTCCCAAACCTGAGGCAGAAGCCGCTGGGTTTCTCCAAGAGGCCACCTGGGGATGCACCATGTGAGAGAAGATAGGGTGTTTTGTTTTGTTTTGGCTTTTTGTTTTTGTTGTGGTACTGAGGTTTAAACCCAAGGGCGTTCTACCTCTAAGCTAGACCACCAGCCCCATTTATTTTGAAACAGGGTCTTGCTGAGTTGCTGAGGCTAGCCTTGAACCTGTGATCTTCCTGTCTCAGCCTCCCAAGTACTGGGATTATAGGTGTGCACAACCATATGCCCAAGTTATTTTTTACTTTGAAACAAGGTCTCACTAAGTTGGTAAGGGTCTCTCTGAGTTGATGAGACTGGCCTCAAGCCTGCGATCCTCCTGTCTCAGCCTCGCAGGTACTGGGATTATAAGTGTGTGCCACCACACCCAGCTGAAAAGACAGATTTGAATGCAATGAACCTCCCCAGCAAGAAGTCAACCTGGCATTCATTCAGATACTCATGGAAGGAACATGGTTCCTTCCACAGAATAACACAGGGAGCCCCTTACTGCCCTTCTCACCCGGACACTTGTTAATTAGCAGCCTTCCCACCCCCAACAAAGAAAATTAGTGTAATTGTTGAAGCTGTGTCTACAAAGCTTGGGGAACATCTCCATGGGTCTAGAAGCTGAGAAACCTAGAAGCTATCAATGGAGCTGCTCAACACAACCCCTCTCAAGTTGTCTCAAGAGCCTCAAAGCCAAAAATAAGGTATAAACAGAGACATGTTGGATTTCTTTTTAGATGTTCCATCCTTAGGAAACAGGGCCTGGAAACTCTGAGTTGAGTTCTCTGATTTGGGACATCTGGGTCTCTCAGGGTATACTTTAGCCTTTGATGCCTACAGTGAGCCTTGTAATGCCAAATAACCTTGGGTTCTCCTCTTTTCTGTACTCTGAATCACTCGAGCTCAAATTCAGAGCTCAAACTGCCGTGAAAGAACTGAGAAGGTGAGATGGGAACACCGAGACCGACCGGGTGAGGGTATCCTGTGCCACTCAAAGTTGTGATCAGAGTGGGCAGAGGAAACCAGTACAGTAGCCAATGCAGCTGAGGGTAAAGAGACCGCATGACTTCAGAGATGGTGCCCAGAGAGGGGAAACAAGCTATCCAGAGCTACCTCTTGCACTGTCTCCTGTTCACTTATTATTTTGAACCCAGATGCCAAACTGTTGGGGTTATTCAGATGCTCCACGCAGATGGCAGGAGTCTAGGAAGCAAGGATTTAGAACAAGGTTGGCTTCTTAAACAGAGATGGATATGGCCCGGTGGCTCAGAATAAACGAGGCGCAAAGCGTCGGCTTCCATCAGAGCCAATAAGTAATTAAAACCGTTTCCCCTTTCAGAGTCCTCATTACAGAGATGGAGAAATTAGATCTACTCTCTGGACAGAGATAACTGCAAGGCGAGTTTCCTCTCGAGGTACATCTGCAAAGATGGGAATGCTCAAGACTGGCTTCCTGGGGTCTTTAGGGAAGAATTGAGCGAACAAAAAGTCCAAAGCAGCAACCACGAAGGCTTCTCACATCTTGTGTGGTTCGGAGAAGAGTCTAAGAACTTAGAAACAGGGGCCGCCAAGTTCTGCCCCTGTCACACTGAAGAGGCAGCAAGAGAGTGGGAGAGTGTGTGCATGTCTGTGTGCACCTCCCGCTAAGTACTTCCTTCACTACACAGCTAATCCGATTAGCAGCTTTAGGAAACTCTGCAATGTTAATTCAAGGGCCCCATTCACAGAGCAGCTTGGCCCATGCCTGCCCAGAGCTCCCATTCTTCTCACTGCAAATAAAATGCACACAGAAGGACTTTCTCTCCCCGAAGGATACCCTCTTGCCACCCTGCCCCACACACATCCAAAATGCTGCCCCACATCCTTCAGCAGCTCCCCCAGCTACGGAATGGGCCTATCTGAAAGTGGGGGGGCTCTCCATCCCAAGTACAAAACAAGCCCTCTTTGAACAGCACTGCCAGCCAGGCGGTCTCTCTTGGCTGGCAGCTATGCCTAGTGGAAGTGTTGTAAATGTGCCCAGTTGCGGGGCCACGATGCGCCCTCAGCTTTCTCTGTGCCTTCATTTCTTTGCCTGTAGAATGGGGAGCAGAGGGCGTTGCTGGAACCAAAGGCTGGGAGGAAGGACACTCGGGGCATGTACAGACACGAAGTCATTGTGTTTGGCTGGAAGGCCAGGAGAGGGAAGGGAGCCTGGATATGAGGGATGTGGACAGAGCAGACAGGGCCTCAGGAGTCAGACTAGAGAGGGTTCTGATAAGCACGGAGAGCTACCGAAGGGTTGCTAGGAGCATAGTTATATCAGATTCCTAGGACTGCCATACAAGTTTCCACAACAAGAGATCTATTCTCTCCCAACGCTGGGGGCGAAGACTCTGGCATCAAGGTGCTGGCAGGACCCTACTCCCTCGGACTGTTCTAGGGAAGAATCCTTCTTTGCTGCTTCCTAGCTTTTGTGGCTGCAGAGAGTCCTTGATGTTCTTGGCTTGTAGCCGCATCCCTCCAATCTCTGCCTCCATCTTCACGTAGCCTTCCTTTCTGTACCTCCCGTGCGCTCCTCTTATAAGGACACTGTTCACTGGGCTTAGGGCCTACCCTGAACCCAGGATGATTTCATCTAATGATGCTTAATTAATCAGATCGGCAAAGACGCTATTTCCAAAGAAGGTCACATGGTTAGGCTACAGGTAGACATGAAGTGGCCAGGAAAATAATCCAAAGCAGGATGGGGAAAGAAGGCAGGGATTCGAACTAGAACTAAATCATCTCGCACCCACAACCTCTAAGTGAACAGCAATGGCGCTCCCTGCTGGGAGCCCAGCCCTCCGCGGCAGCACCCTGAGCCGGCCGGCCCTTCCTAAACCAGGCCACGCACACGGTCTTTGCTCACCCATGACTCCGGCCTACTTTCCAGTCTGTTCTCTGTTCCTTCCAGCTCACAAACCAGCAGGCAGGCTGGTACAGGTGATGCAGCAGCCTGGGAGTCGGGGAACCTGGGCACGAGTCCTGACTGGAGTGTTGGCACCTCTAGGAAACAAGGTGACCAGGCTGCCTCTAGGACTACTGACACCATGTCATCCTGCAGCCAGGAAAGCAGCTCCAGGCTCACAGGATAAACCAGGAAAGGAGGCCTCTGGGCTCTGCAGGCTTCGGGGCCTTCCCCGGCATCCCTGTGCAGGGCCTTCAGCCCTCAACCCTGAGCTCCCTTCCCCAGCCTCCAGACACAGAAAACGGAGGCACTTACCAAGCTTGGAAGTGAGGTAACCTGTATCTAAAAAGATACCTTTCACACATTTGGATGTAGGAAAAGCAGGTAAAGGTATGGTTTTATTTATTTGTTTATTTATTTATTTATTTATTTATTTATTTATTTTGGTACTGGAGTTTGAACCCAGAGGCATTCTACCTCCAAGCTACACCCCCCAGCTCTTTTTAGTTTTTAATTTTTGTTTTTGAAACAGGGTCCCGCTACGTTGCTAAGGCTGGCCTCAAATCTGGTATCCTCCTGTCTCAGCCTCTCAAGTACTGGGATTATAGGTGGCATGCCTGGTGGTATGGTTCCTTTTTTTTTTTTTTTT
>PVJS01000866.1:73711-112300 GCA_004027185.1 Glis glis | reverse complement strand
CAGCCTCAGCTCTCTGTCTCTCTCTCCCTCTCTCTGTCTCTCTCTCTCTCTATCTCTCTCTCTCTCTACTTAGTGAGGCCCTCTGCAACTTCATGAGACCCGGTTTCAAAATAAAGTATAAAAAATAGGGCCGGGGGCGTAGCGCGGAGGTAGAACGCCCCTGCGTTCAATCCCCGGTACCGCAAAAAAAAAAAAAAAAAAAAAAATTTTAAAATGGTGTGCACATGCATGTCACTATTATCATAAACTATATTATAATGTGAGACTACAATGCACCAATAAAAGTATAAAAATAAAATACCTTAAAAATAAAAATAAAAATAAAAAGGGCTGGATTGGTAGCTTGGAAGTAGACTGCCACTGGGTTCAATTCCCAGTATCAAACAAACAAATAACAAAAAAACCTAGAAAGAAATCTTTTAATATTAAATGTTAAGAATGAGAAACTTCCATGTGCAATTGCTCTCTATATATCTCAAAACCCCATCTTCATATACAAAATATCTATTTTTTTAAATTATGCAAATCATTATTATTCAGAAGTTCAGTCTTATTTGATCTTCCCTCCATTTCTGAATTTGAACTTACATATTCCCTTAAGGGTGGAAAAACTCTGCAGCTACTATTGGCCATGTGCCAAAATTCTCCTGCATTGTCAGGGTTACAGCTTTGAGAATTAGTTGTCTGTCTCTATCTGTTCTTTCTCTCTCTGTTTCTCTTTCCAACTTCATGTCTTTCTATGATTTTCACAGGAACACATGTATACCTACTCTCAAGCCCAATTTTCCTCTAAGGGTATACACACCATGCCAAAGGGCCAGTTGTAAAAGAATTCACCAGATGTCCACTTGTCTGGCATCAGTTCTCCCTAAAATAATCCCAGTCTTGGCACTGATCCTGGACCACCAGTCAAAACATCTCGCTTCTTTTTGATGAATTTCTTCTCTAGACACCTGGGCCTTTTTTTCTGCCATTTGATCTAAGTTGGGGACTCCCAAATTCACCTCAATTGTCTAATATTGAACATCAAAAAGAAAACTGCTTAGCTCTTGATCAGATTTCCCAAAGAATAAATCTTAGTCTTCAATGCAAATTTTTTAACCTCATAGGGACAACTTTTCAACTCTATAATGAGTACTGCATTTTCCATCTGTTAATAATCATGTTAGATCTCCACTTCTCCCTCAGATTAATAGAAACCTTTTTACTTTATATGTTGTTTCAGTGAAGAAAATTTGACTATAGGTGACAGAAGCCAGCTCTGGCTAATTTACACACAAAAAACCAGAGTTTAATAATAATTGATTTAAATTTAAGAAGTAGTGGGCATTATCTACATTAAGAAAACTTTGAAATATTAATAAAAGTCAGAAAGGGGAATTTGCTTACTTGAGGATATTAAAATACAATATTACATCAATTCTCTCAAATTTAATTAAAAAATTCAACGTAATCCTTATATCAAAAGATTTCATTTTTAACTAGATCAGTTGATTATAAAGTTCACATAAAAATTAAGCAAATAAAAATAGTTTTTTTAGAAATGATGCCCCTCCAAAAGCGTTCATATGGTACTAATATTTTGAGATATTAAAACAAATTGTGAAGTCATAGTGCCTAAAACACCACTTCTTCATTACATGACACTAGAATCACTTCCAACCACTGTTCTTGAGACTCTTCAATCAAGTGCTGAATTCTTCTAGAAGAGATTAAATACCAACAACCCATTGGCACATCTTAAAACTAAGATTACAAGATTTGTGAACTGCCTAGGTCTATCCTCAGAAGAGTGAGGTATTGATATCAGTGCCATTCCTAGTATTCCCCATAAAGAAAAGTAAATATATGTTGTATATGCTGTATAAATATATGCTGATACTTTATTCACTTAACTAAAAACTTGAAACAATGCAGATGTTTATCAATAGGACAAATAATAAGCAAATCAGTGTATTTATACTGTGAACTAATACTCAGAGAAGCAAAACAGAATAAAAAGTTACTGTTAAATTAATGAGTTTTAAAAACCTGATGTTGAACAAAAGAAACCAAACACCAAAGAAAATATTCTGCATAAGTCCTTTTACAACAAATCTCTTAATACAGAAAAATAATCTACACTGACAGAAATCAGATAATGTTTGCTTAGCAATGGTGGGAGGTGGAAGGATTTTCACCCAAAAGGGGCGTGAGGAAACCTTCTAGGAATGATGGAAATGTTTGGTATCTCGATTTTGATGGTAGCCACATGGCTATATACAATTATCAAAACTGATCAAACTGTATAGCTGTGATCTGTGCATTTTATTGTATATAAATTAGAACTCAACAAAAACATTCAGTATGAAACTTTAGAAAACAAAGTAGAAGAGAAGTTGAGTATAAAACAAAATAGAAGTCCAATAGAATGCGTCCTTTGAGTAGCCAATAAGAACACATCCTTGTTTCCACTGATGGCACTTCAGTTTTTCTGCTCCCTGTCCTTATTCTGACAGGAGACATTATCTTGTGCATCACATCTCCTCCACCAGTGCTTTAGTCTCCTTTACCCTTTATTTTACCATTTTTCTAGTGTCATGAGAAGCTTCTCATCATGAGGAAGGTGGTCTACAATCCCAATTCAGTAAACTCATGATTATTCAAATTAACAGAAAGCAAAACATAAAGATGAGAAGCAATATGTTAAGACTAATTTTAACCATTAGAGCTGTAAGACCATTCCGCACTCATCCCAATATATTCACACGTAAGCATACATTCTCTACTTTGGGCTTCTGGATAGACCAGTGAACTTTGGCGATGAGGTTTAAATGAAGCTGTACCATGTATATTGATTATTTCATAATAACCTTGAATCTTATAACTTAGTGCCTTATTTCAAAAATTATTTTCTCCAAGTTAAAATGTTAGCATCACACAAAAAATTCACTGTTTTATAAAGACAACTTTTCTGAGTATAAGACTAAAGCTGTGACTTTTATGGGAATCTTCCTTTTTTGATGTGAACTGAGTTCATTAGTATGAGATATAAAAAGCTACATAACAGTACTGCCAAATCTATGATACGGGCAGACAAATGAAGAACAGAGAAACCAGGCCCGATTTCAGAATAGGCCCCTGCTATTGTTTGAATGCATCCTCCAAGATTTACATGTTGAAAACATTATTTCCAATTCAACAGTGTTGGGAGCTGGGGCTCCTGGAGAGGTGTTTGGGTCATGGAGGTTTTGTTCTCAAGAGTGGGTTGATGCCACCATAAAAATGTTTTGTGGAAATGAGTTCTCTTTCTTCTGTTCTTCTGCCATATTAAGAATAGGAATATTTCCGTCTGGATGATGCATCTTTTAAAGAAGCTTCTTGGAAATAGACACTGAACTCTTACCAGACCCCAGATCCAAGTTCTGTAATTGTGTGTGTGTGTGTGTGTGTGTGTGTGTGTGTGTGTGTGTGTGTGTTATTGGGGATTAAACTCAGGGGCATTCTTCCTCTGAGCTACCCTCCCAGCTCTATTTTTTGTTTGTTAATTTTGAAACAGGGTCTCACTAAGTGGCTGAGGCTGGCCACAAACCTGTGATCCTCCTGTCTCAGTCCCCCCAAGTACTGGGATTATAAGCGTGTGCTGCCACACCTGGATAAATGCCAGATTCCTGATGTTGGACTTCTCTAGAACTGTCCCAAAAAAAATCTGTTCTTTATAAATTGTTCATACTCAAGTATTTTATCATATCAGCACAAAACAAATGAATAATTCCTTTCTAGCACATTTCTCTTAATAATGAAGGGAACTCAGTGCAATCAATTGTCTATCTCTGGCCTTTGAATTATAGAGACATACTGGAGATCAAGGATTGGTTTTGCTAATTGAAAACTGGTTTCTCAGCCATGGTGGAAGCCAAGTCTTTTGATAAGGAGAGTCCAACTTTTTGGGAATATGGGTGTAGCATATATGTATAGCATTCTCTACCACTGGGACCACGTTCCTTAAGAACCTATTTCAAAAACCATAAGGTACTTAGAGACAGAGGCTGATCAGTATATATGCAGCAGGTAGACCATCATATACACCATATAAAGAACTTTTTCTACATCAGAGGCTTTTTTAATGTGCATTCAAATAAAATTTAACTATTATCTTGATCTGGGACCATTTTAAGAGATTTGTTCACATATCTCTGTCCAAACCATATTGTACTATTTCATTCTTGTCCTTTCAAAGCCACTTCTCATCCGATTGGATTTTTGTCCAGGAATTGATATCGGGCTTCTCTTTTCCAGGCATTTCTTCATATGGAGTAGAAGAAAATAGATGATAATTTATTATAAAATGATGTATATCTAAGCAGCATACCAGAGGATCAAGAGGTGAGAGTGTTATAAGTAGGAGATCTGGAGTCCTGACTGGAGATGTCAAGATTCAACATGGATCTTAAGGCAATGAATACAATTTTGTAAGAAAATGAAGAAAGAGTACAATCTAAAATCATGACACACCATGCAAGAGGTGAGTTGTAAAATCTAAGTGTACTCACTATTGTAGAATAGTTACAGTTTCACATTAAAGGACTTGCTTCATTTTCTCTGCCGTGGATAGTCATCATATGAATTTGACCAGGGAAATAATTTTGTCAGATCAGCATTTCAGAGAGATAATTTTGATAATAACATGAAAATTGGATTAGAAAAATATTAGATATGAAAAGAAGGAAGAAAAGAGAAGGAAGTAAGACACCAGAAGTGGAGATGAAAGTAAGACTGAGATGGAAAAAAAATGATTGTGGATATAGAATCAGTAGAATTTGACAACGCACCAATAAAAGCATATTTAAATAAATAAGTAGCTACTTATATACAAAAAATAAAAGTAGAACCTGACTACCAATTAGACCAAGAGTTGAGAAAGAATGAATAGGGACAATTTTAAAAAGTTTTTCCATCTCCATTATCTTTTCTGGGAAACACAATGTCTCTCTGAAAGTCAACAAGGTTTCAAGTAAATTCAGATCCTCTAAGTTCCAGGGAGAAGTAAACTTCATATAATAGAGGGGCAGTGGCTATGAGTAATTATGAGAAACAGCTATGCCTTCTAGTAGGTTTATCTCTTGTTTCTGGCTTTCCTACTAATAAAATACCTGTTTTTATTTTTCCAAAATAGCTAAGCACCACCCCCTCTACCACTGCAGCTGAGTTCCCTGTTTCATTCCTGTTTTCTTCATTTCTCAATGACTGCATCTGAGGCAGGAGCCCGGCTATGTCCTTGTCCTTGAAGATGACTCTTGGCTAAAAGCATAGGGACAAGACAGAAGAATAAAGCTTGCTTCACAGCCCCCCCCCCCAACCCCAAGGTGAACAAAGGCAGGACCTCTCCCAGCAGCTGAGATCACAAGAAAAAGCAGCTAAGTCCAGCAAGACAGTACCAGCCAGTCCCAACCACATAGAGTCCAAGATGGCTCGACCCAGTCCTGGCCACAGGAAGGCTAATACAAGAAATCTAGCTCAGGAAGTGGAAATGAAAGCCCTTGTATTGGTACCCCTGCCTATTATTGATCCAATCAAAACCTGTCTTTCTGGGGCTATATAATCTGTATAATGATGCCATTCGAGGATCAGACCTGGAGATTGGCTCACTGAGCCTCACTGGTGAATAAAGAGATCTGCTCTATCCTACTCCGGCTTCTGTCTCTTGTTCTCCATGGAACAAGCCTCTTGCAACACATCCTGCATCCCTTCCTTCCAACATTGTTTTTGTTTGCTTGTTTTCATAGGTTTACTTCCAGCATTATTTTTGCTTGCTTGTTTGTTTCCATAGATGTATCTAGTAATCCTACCCACTTTTCACCATCCTGAACTTCTGAAGCCATCTCTAACTATTCTCAAGCCATGATGCCTTAGTTTTTCATATTAAGTACTAAGCTTCCTCAGACTAAAGTGTGTTCTCGGCAGCCTTCTCTGGATTTCACCATCCCTCTTTCCCTGAGTGGGTCTTTTGGCTCTGATGGTGTTCTGCAGTTCTACAGGTTTTTGACACTTCCATTTCCTTAGTTTAACTGTGCACTATGCTATTCATACCCAGCCTGACTTCTCTACAGTCAGAAGATATGGTGTTGGAGAATTATTGCCACCCTCTCATGCTAATGCTGTGGCAGTGAAACAGGAGGGAGATTACTGGATGGGTTAAACATGTTTCTGAGTTAATTTTGTTATTAATCACCTAATCCTGATGTTTTAGAAATAGGCAATATGAATATATGCAATTTGTTCTTGTATCTTTCTTCTCTTACTGTGTGAAGAAATTGGCTCTGCAGTAACACTGCCTAAGCCCCAGTGTGGATGAATCAATGCAAAGTTAAGCCATATCATTTACAATCATCCCTTTATATCCATGAGTTCCACACCCATGGATTTCATCAGTTTCAGATTGGAAATATTTGGGAAAAATGGCATCTGTACTGAACATGTACACAACTTTGTTCTTAGTCATTATTCCCTAAACAATATAGTATAACAACTATTTACATAGCATTTGCATTATACTAAGTATTACAAGTAATATAGAGATGATTGAAAGTACATGAAAGGATGTATATAAGTTATATGCAAATATTGTCATTCTATATGAGAGACATGAGCATTTGCAGATTTTGTTACCCATGGAGGGTCCTGGCACTAATCTCCCATTGATACCGTGGAACGACTGTGTAATAAAAGATTCAAGCTGTTTTTGACATCACTTCTGAAATATCAATTCACTTTTATTTAATTAAGCTTTCTATATGAATTTTTTCAAAAGTTAACATTGAATTATGTTAATGAACAGTAAGTTGCCAACTTCAAAAAGATTTTGTATTATGGTGTTAAAAACACAGTCTAATCATTTTATCTATTTGGGTCTCAGTTTGTGGAATGAGAAATTGTATAAGGGATTGGGGATTTTAAAGAACCTAATTCTTTTAGAACATCATTAATATATGAAGATAATTTACTCATGCCTTATCAAAGACACACTTTCCAGACTCTGCCCCCAACTTCATGACTCCCTTTCCCAGTTAAAAAAAAATCATAGAAATTGTATTCTGGTTTAGGAGTATATGATATTGTTAAAATGTAAAATTCATTTCTTATTATCATATGCATAATAATCTACTAATTATGTTAACATTCAGGGATATTGTAATCCAAAAATATAAATTCTTAGCTTTATCAAAGTAGAAATCCAGTGTCATTTCAAACTCTTCCTGTACATCAATAGGATTTTACAATGATAATTAATATTCTTCATAACGAGGTGACTTTTTTTCATGCCACAAATCTGATCATGGTTCTTTTTCAAATCTACAGAAACAACTAAGAAGAAATATGTTTTGTGTAAGGCTTGAAAAAAAAAGTAAGAATAATATTCTATCATGTCCAATTATTTCAAGAATGTTTACCTCCTGCTGTGCAAAACCTAATAACACTTTAGTTTTGCTTGGGGCAATATGGGGAGTCCTTATTTATTTAAGCTTCATTTAAAAAATACCCAACAGTACAAAACACCATATCATAGATGTTGTGGTTCATTAACTCAAGGCCACATTATACTCAAAAAGAAACAGTGTTTTTCAATTAACCTATAGATTTTAGATAACTGTCCCAAACTCATTTTCCATTCAGGGCAGCTACATACTTTTAGCAACTGTATTTTATTTTTGGTTTAGTGAAAGTTCGTTTCTCAATAGCCTTTGTCCTTTTTTCAAAGTGCTGCAGGCATACACTGTTTGGCTTGAACAATCCCTCCCGTATTCATTCTCCCACATATGCTTGTTGGAACCTTTAGTGGTATCTAAATTAGGCTTGGCAGAAAGAAAGAGAGACTTTCCAGTTTTGGACAGCACATCTTATGGGGGCACTGGTTTGAAGGAGGCAAATTGAAAATGAAAAGCGATTTGATTTTACGTGGAAGAAAGAAGAAAAATGTTTGAAAGTGGCATAATTTAAAAATACAATAACCTATGTTTATTTGTAATGTCTAGAGAATGCCACGGTTTGCTTAATTGAAAATTGTAGATAATTCAAGGATACATAGGCCATACATGGATTACTGATCTTCAAAGTGCAATGTGATAAAGTACATTTGGTCCTAAAACTTGAGCTTACCAAAATTTAAACTTTGATGATTCAGATAGTCCTTCGTTGTTTGTATATTCTTGGCCTGCCAAAACATGCTCCCTCTATAGTAAAAAAAAAAAAAATGGAATTTTGTTTTTATTCATCCCCAAGAGACTCTGCGCATCTTGCAGCAAAGAGGAAGGGTTGGTCAGTGGGAAGCAATTGCATATTTTAAATATATTTATTCCATATTTGTGCTGCCCATCAGAAGAGCCTGTGTATGGGAGTCAGGAACAATATCAGACATGAAAAAGGGACATCAGAGACTGACCATGAAAATATCTTCAGTCTATAAACCAGTGCTGCTAGCTAGAGAGAGATATACCTTACAAACATAAAAAGATTCAATTCATCAAAGCGATGTAACAATTTCAAAACTGTACCTACCTATTAACATATGCTAAAATTTTCTAAAAGCAAAAATGTTTAAAACAAATGATAGGAAAAATAGACAAAATAATAATCACTATCAGATATTATAACAAAATTCTCTTAACAACTGAATGGAGCAATTAGATAAAAATCAATAAAGATTTTAATAATATGATAAAACAATTTTGATTTATATAACATATGTATAAAAAAATCACTCAAAACGACATACACACATTCTGTAGTCACAAATACACATGTAAAATTTAAAACTCATTTTTTTATTTAGTATGTACATTTTTGTCCCTGATTTTGTCAGTCTACTGATCTTTCTTTAAAGTAAAGAGGCCCTTTGTGATTGTCTTGGTGATAGAGAGACAACATTGACCATAGCCAGCCTTTCTGGGAAAATTCCAAGAAAAAAATACAAATAAATAAAAAAGAAAATATTCTCTGCTTTTATAGTGTTCCAGAATAAAAGCTTGATATTGAAAGGTATTTAAGGGACTCTTAAGTTTTCCTCAGTCATAAGACATGGCAGGGATTTTTCATAAATACGACATAACTTGTATAAAGGGATCATAATGTCAAAAGTATGATGAATTAGGGAAAGCAGGAGTGATTACACATGGCTGTGCAGCAGGCTGCAGGTGGGTGAGGTACAGCAGTTGAAGCAAACCAGAAAAAGAGGCTCTACAGGGTAAAAGCATTTAGGTGGCATAAGAGAGTAATAAAAGGTTCTGAAAGGAAAATCCTCTTCATGGGAACTGATGTGAATATTGGAGATAGTGAAATCACAAGGACCCATGAGGATCTTTCCAAGTCCAAAAAAGAAATTATGAAGTATATTAATTAAGGATCAATAATTGCATGACTGGAGTGGACAAAGAAACTGATTTTTTAGTGGTAGTTATATTGATAAGGCCTAATGACCCCTTATGAGAGGTGAGGTACAGGAAAAAGTTGGTTGCTATTTCCAAAGTTTCTAGAGCAGATGGCAGATTTAACTAAATGCACTATACAGAAAATGATAATCAGTGCTGGTTTGCCTGGGGCTGTCCTTCTATGTGCATGCTGAGCCTGTACTTATTAATAGAACAACCTTCAAATCTCAAAAGTGTCCCAGCTTGATGATAAATTATATGGTCACCTAGATATGCAGGAAGAAGGGGTTATTTGTAGGTGATCTTGGGAGAGCTACTTCAGATGTGAAAATGCTTAGTTGGTGATATCTATTGACTACTAGATATCTAGGTTTTAAAAATAAATTTTGGAGCTTTGGAGACAGAAAATTTTGGATGGAAGATTTTGGAATTTGAATTTGTAGTTTGGAACTTGGAGAAATAATCAACATACATATAGATGCAAGGTAAATCCAGGTGTGGAGATAATATCATTCAGGAAGAGGTATTAGATAAAACAAAAGAAGCCGTGGATTCATCATGCCCATTATTCTTAGTAATTCAGACTCACACAGTTCTCCTTTCAATAGTCCTTATTCTTCTTCTTCATTAAAGAAGGTATCTTTAGATAGGCATTATATCATTCATTGAAATATTTTTCTCTCTGCCTCTTCTCTCCCTACTACATTTTATCACCATGTAGTGAATACAAGCTACCTTTATAAAGAAAAAGATATCAGTGATCAAAAAGAAGAGATAATTTTAGTTATTTTTTGAGTGGGATATTTATCAAATAAAAAGAGACCATTTGGATTCTTTTGTTTCTCAAGGGAATGTTTGAAAAATCTTCACTGAATATTATGTGACCCTTCCCCTACCCTCATCCTCTCTTGCCAAGAAACTTATTGACCTTTATGTATTGAATTGGAGAGAGTTTCACCACAGGGCCCAAGAAGGCTTAATGTGGTATGATACATTCCCCAAAATAATATTTGGTCTGGAAGGAACTTGTGAAGCAGTAGCTAATTTGACTAGGAAGGAAAATTAGGGACATGTACTCCAGTACACTCTTCCCAGAATCACTTCCTTTATCAATTTAGAAAAGAAATCTTGGCTTAGATGTGTAAAATCTTTCTTCACATTTCGAATAGCTTATGATGCTTAATATTACGATGGACAACAAAAATAACATTTATCAAATCACTTTGCTTTTCACTCTTGCATTCCTTATATTTTGTTGTGCACATAGGATTATCTTCTTGCCACAGCTGAAAAACAATTAAAAAAAACATCTTTGAGGATAATGTTTCGCCATTAGCCTGATGAACTGTGTATGATGTAGATTTAGCAAAGAGAAACAGCTGTACAATTTCTTTGAGATTTTGATGTGTAATTTGTCATGTTCTAGGCCAAGAATCCAGAGAATCATAATACCCTGCACAAGGTCACTTAAAGTTTTAGGCCTGGTTTTCCTAAACAAAAATAGAATGCCAAGAATGGAGATAAATGTAAGCTTAGGCTTTGTACCTGAACTTGGAAAATTGTCTTCAGATACCCAATATACTTTCTAGGTGATGTCTAAGGCTAATTTTGTGTTTTCATCATGAGGTAGGTTGATTTGTGTGAGAGGTTGGAGCAGGAGTATGTTTGTGATAAAAAGAAAGAGAAGAAATGTAAAAGATAAATACTTCAAATGAAAGATTTTTGCATGTGTAGTTGGTTCATCTCACAAGAGAAAGCCTGCGGACAAAGCAATCACTCCATTTTGTGGATAGTCACCATCTTCTTCGAAACAGCGCCTCATTTTAGAGGTATGGATTTTAGCATTTTAATTTTTAGTAAAATGCTATTATATATTTAAAATGGTATTATATAATTACCATCTATGGAATTTTGGAAAATCATTAACAGTGGGCATTATTTTGCACATCAGTAAAATAAATATGCTGGGCATGTCTGATGATGGTGATGGGACAGAGTCCAGACTATCATGGTCAGTTAAACGAGATTATACATGGAAAATTAATTTTATTATAGCAAAAAATTCCGTTTTCCTGTAGAGACAATACTCGTTAAAACTTAGGGATAGGTTTACAGTTAGAAGAATGCAAAATCAACTATACAATCAATATAATAAAATCTGAAAACTTCACATCCGCACTATGATTGCCCGATATCCTCGAGGACAGCATTCATCGCTTTGACCTACTTCCAGCATTCCTGAGGCCACTGTTTACAAAATAAATGAATGGAATATAGACATTTGAGTCATTCATAGGCTATGATTCGATGAAAGCAAAGAATTTTTTGTGTAAAAACAATTTATATGTGGAAAATACTAGCAAGCTTAATCAATGTATAAGGCACCATAGATGCTGTGCCCATGGTCCTTTCAAACAAATGGAACGTAGATGTTTTCGCATTGCTCTTTCTGAACTTAGACTTCCCCAGTTAAATGATGGTGCAGGTTTAGCTCTGTTTACCATAGCACTTTATATAATTGTCTGTATACTTGTCACTTCATATATTGTCAGTTCTTGTTTGCTTTTTAGTCTGACTCACTAAATGGCAAACTTCTCAGAGCTGTTTTTCTTTTCCATCATTTGTCTCTGGTAGCCATTGAATTACTCTATCCAAGCATACTCTAAAAGGATAGAAAGAGAAAAGTGGTTTTTGTTTTGTTTTGTTTTGCAAAGCATGAAAACTTTGTTTCTAAGTTTGAAAGTTATGAAATAACAACCCTAACTGTATATTTTGAAAATGTTCTCTTTGTGAAAGTTATTCTGTAAAGAAAATGCCACAAAGCAGTTTAAAATGGTTTCTTCAGTCTCTGTCACCATGAAAAGGAGATCAGCCCACATCTAGGTAGAGCAGGAGGTTATTTTCTTCTAGTCCAAGTGTAATTCATATTGGAGAAATAATTTGTTAGCAAACATGCAGTTTTATGAGAAAAGCACCTGAAATAACATTGCTTTACACTGGAAAAAGATAACTTCTCTTCTTTTGGAAATGATTTTCTATAAATCTAGAAAGAAAAGGATGACATTACAGCTTAAGATGTTACATCATCTCATGTAAACAAAAGGGGAAAATTAATGAGGAGACAGGGTAAGCTTATTAGCAAGTAGAAAAAAAATAGAAATTATTGCAATTTTTTCTATTTATGTAAGCAAGATATTTAATGAACTTTTGGTAATTGGTAATATGATTTTGATAAATACTGAAAAATATTAGTCATTAAAATATTCTGCTGATTTTTTCTTTTTTAATATACTTTTATTGGTGCATTGTAGTCTCAGATCATGTGGTTCAGAGTGATAGGGACATACCTGCATGTAGCAATTAAATTTGTCAATCAGGCACTAATTATTTTCAGTTATGATGGGATTAAAGAGCCTAGAAATCATAATAAATGAAGAATCCTTAGTGAATTTTTGTTTAATTATCTTTCATGATAACAGTTACTTCTGAAATTTTCTCTAGCTTCTGGATTTCCTCAGCCCTGTCCATTGAAAAGGTTAAATGGAACTAGAATGTGTAAAAGCAAAATATATGTCTGTTCTCCAGAAACTTCACATTAAGTTATCAATGGGATAAAGAACTTGAACAGAACAAAACCTGAGATTAAACATGTTTGATAACTGAATGAATTGACCAAGATACCGACTGACAACCTAACTCAACAAAATGTTGAGATTCTTTTAGGGTCTGGCATTGGGTCTCATTTTTTCTTACTTTATAAATCCTCCCTGAGTGATTTCATACATTCCAATTATTTAAGCTGCTATATACATCTATGAATGACTACCTAAATCTCTGATCTAGTCATTCTGTGGTGTTCAGTACCTATGAATCATACGATTTTGTGCAATGTCATCCAGGCACTCCACCTCCAACCGGTCCCGTGCTGAATTCAGTATTCTGCCTCTCTGGAAATTTACTTCTTCTCTAGGATTCACCAATTGCCTGTTTGTCTCTTTTACTAAATTAAACCTTATTGAACATAAAACCTATGTGCGTATATCTATTTTACTGCAATTTGTCCTCACACTAGAACCACAAGGAAATGAATGAAAGTTTGGCTGATAATCTAGAGACCATCTAATCCTGGAACCTAAAATTCATTACAGTATTTCTTCAGCACATTTCTTCTGACTTTCATTTGCTTTGATATTTTTGTTTGTTTTTCTTAAACGTTCTTTTACTAAGCACAGGTCAGGGTATAATAAGGCGAGATAAAGAGTGACATGGTATTATATGTATCGTGGTTGAAGGAAGACTGATTTTGGCCGGAGCTCTTCAAACTGGAGCAGATCCATAACTTGTAAATCTAAGATAAAGGCGTAACTCCCATGTGGGGACCAAGAGAATAACATAATTGAAACTCCTCTGGAGCCAGCAGCCCAAATGGTAGCAATGATAGCCAAATATAAAGAAAAGAAGATATAAATTCAGCACTTTGTAATTCATCACTATGTAAAAGAGGGCGAATTATAAAAGTTCTCCTAGACATAAGTAATTTAACTCTGAAAAGATTCCTTTTATGGCATCTTGGAACTACAGGAACTACCTCTTCTGGAAGAAGGGCACATCTGTTCATGTCTTAACTATTATTACTTTTATCAAGAGAAATTCTTTAAATAGTTTCTTCCTACTGAGGCATGTTGTACTTTACGTAACATAGACTTTCCTTATTATGAGCCACGATTGAGGACAGATAACATAAAGAACACCAGTTTCAGCATAGCAAGTTGTACATCATTTAAAGGGTATAATTTGTGCCACAACATTGACCATTGAAAACTTTAAAATACAAATTTTCTTGAGATATGATCCTCTAACATTGTATTTACTTGGATATACAAACATTTTTCCCTTGGAGAAAAACAGCATTTTTAAAATTTTTGTGAATGAGATAGAAATTAATTGTAGTAAAATCTTACTATTCAGCATTTTTTACCATCTTCAAGTTATTTATTAACTACATTTATTGTCCTTTTTCTATGTTATATATTCACTACTGATGTAAGGACCTTGAATGAAATCAAAATTTCCAAAGTATTTGCAGCCATTTCCTCATTTTTTATATAGGCATATCGTACAAATATTCCCTGAGGATTTGAAATACTTGATCATGTATTCATTTCCAAGACTAATATTTAATTTGAAGCTTAATCGTCTTTGGAAATGTTTCACTTAATTTTGCTCAGGACAAGTTTTGGAGTATAGATACTTGTTTATACACTTTAAAAAAATGAATGCACTTCACGCACTGGTACTTTTATCACACACAAATCATTTCACCAAATAAAATATGGTGGGGGGGCAGGAAAACCATCTCATATTTGAATCTCAAAGGCTACAAAAAGTCCTGGGAAGCATTTCATGCATTTGCCCTGGGTAAAGGCATTGCCATTTGAAATGCTATCTCCTAACCCTAACTTTCATAACACAGGGTCCGTACACTTTGATTTTCTAAGTATAAAAATAAATAGCAAGTTTTTTTTCTTTTAAAGGATACATAATTGAATTGTGCATTTTAGTAGAAAAACAGCTTAATTTACAGGTATCACGTGGGTTAGCACCTGGGACTCTAAATACAAGATGCTGAAAACCCAGTTAACAAAGCCTACGCTACACTCTGGATCAGTTCCTTCAGCAACCTCAAGGAAGAGAAAAGATGTTTAATATGCTATGCATCTTCAAAGGAAATAGATCACTTGGCTTTAGAGTTAGTAAAGCAATTTTATTGGGTATTTAGTCTTCATTAAATATATTTTAACATTGAAAATACCAAAAAGCCCAACAAATAATTTTCCTTTACATAAAAAATAATGTTAAATTATTTTTCTTCTGCCAGTTTTCTTTGTAAAATCCATCATATATTTTATTTATTTTCTACATAAAAATGAACTATTATAAACAAAATCCTAAATAACAATATATATAAATTATAAAAATTTTTTCTACATGATAATTTACCTAGAAGATTGTCATTCCATTGTAGCCAAAAGATAATATAAACCTAATTTATAAGGGCCTAAAACAATTAAAAATCAAAGGAAAATATTTCTCTATAAACTTGCCTCTAGCATTCCCAGGTACAATGTAACATCAATGGAAACCCCAACTTTATAAAGGGAAAAGAGAAAAGCAGTAAACTTAAGGATCACACATAGCAACATGAAAATTAGAAATATACGAATGTTCTGAGCATGGTAGTACATGCCTGTAATCCCAGTATTTGGGAGGCTGAGACAGGAGGATTGCTGATTCCAGACCAGCCTCAGCCAAATAAACAAGACTCTCAGAAACCTAGTGAGACCTTGTTTCAAACAAAAATAAAAAGAGCTGGGTATATAGCACAGAGGTAGAATGCCCCTGGGTTCAATCCTCAGTACTATAAAAAACAAACAAAACAAAACAAAAAAAACACTCAAGTGCACTAATGTGTATGTGACTAATAGTAACTAATTGTAACCCACTCAGCTCCAAAATGACCTCCCCAATAGGCCATGTTCATTGTTGTTATTAAAAAATCTGTCCAAGAGCCGGGCGTGGTGGCGCACACTTGTAATCCCAGTACTTTGGGAGGCGGAGACCAAAGGATCCAGGTTCACGGCCAGCCTCAGCTCTCTCTCTCTCTCTCTACTTAGTGAGGCCCTTCGCAACTTCGTGAGACCCAGTTTCAAAATAAAGTATAAAAACAATAGGGCCGGGGGTGTAGCGCGGAGGTAGAACGCCCCTGGGTTCAATCCCCGGTACCGCAAAAAAATAAAATTTGTCCAATAGAATTTTATATGGGATAAGGTCTCAGTAAAGAAAAAAAAATGTTTTAACAGGTACTATATTAAACCATTAAAACTATAGTTTAAGCTTTAGCGAGAGGGGGTAAAGGATTCTCATGAAAAGAAGAGTGGGACCAAGTCCTGGTACCAGGTTTGTGCCCCATGTCAGAGACCTGTTGGCTTCCCTGTCCAAAGAGAGATGCTCTGGAGTATCGACTGGGGGTCATGTAAACTGACATCTACTTTGATGAGTAAGACACATACACACAAACACACATAGAGTATTGCTTCAAGAATCGATCTTCAAACATTTGTAGGCCAGTAAATGTAGTTATCAATCCCCCCAAAAAACCTGGTCTCAGTCACCAGCCTGTGTTGTAAGCTAAGGCTTGAGTGATGAAATAAAGCTGTAGAAATGACTGGTAAAATCGAAGCTTGGAAATAGAGCTGCCCAGCTACTAAACTTGGGCTCAGAATTCAAGCTGGGCTCGAGAAAACAGAATGTTTAGCCAAAATTAAAGAGTTTAAAGTATAAGTTCACTCTGGTGACTTGGACATGCATAATAGTCATCAACAGTATAAAGGAAAGATATAATTTCAACAACATGAATGCTGGTTCCTCCGTTCACATGACTCACAACACAACTCATCTGCTACACCGGGCAACACATCAGTGGATTTAATCAACAGATATAAATATACCAGCTACTAGTGTATACTGATAAGTTACAGAATTTTCTAAGCCTTACATCTTCTCCTGTAAATAGAAAATAGGAAAATCTATGTTTTAAGCCTCCATAAACACTGCTCAATGGTGCTCCACAAATGGGGTTCTCAATTGGCTGAGCATGGGGCACCGAAAATAATTGCTGACTGTTCTGAGAAGACTTAGATCATGGAAAACAACCAAAACAATGTCTCAATTATTTGAAGAACCTTTATGGCAATCATGACCAAGATGGGTTCTTTATTCATTAACACTCCATGCAAACTTCATACAATGTATGATATTTTAGGGCAGAGAGAGATTAGTTCAGCCCAGAAAGCAGGTTGGGCAGTCTATACATGGATCTCAGTTGACAGTGTTGGGGTCTCAGGTCTGGGTCAGTTGTGAGTCTGGTCCAAGTCTTTAGGTCTGACCTCAACCAGTGCTCAACCAGAACAGAAGGTGAGGACTTGCCCCATGGCTGCCAGCATCGCTGCCAGGTCAGAATTCAGCCTTATTATCAGTGGTCGGCATGGCGAGGGTGAGGCTCCTTGGCAGAAGAAACTGCCAGTTTTCAGTCTCAGGTGCTGACAGTTATAGTGTTCAGGTTGCTAGGGACTCCGTTTAGTTGTCAAGCCACTACAGCTAGGTGACCAGCATTGCACCAACGCATTGCCTATCAGGCCTGGGCTTTGCACCTTGTGCCTGGTGCCTATGTGTTGCACCTGATACCCTGGGTGCGTTATGCCACGCCTGTGTGTGCTGCCAGAGTTAGGATTGCACACTGCACCTCATATGTGAGCCACACCCAGGTGTCCTTTGGGAGTTGTCCCTCTTTGGCTTTAGAGAAACACCCTTTTTAAAACTATGTGCTCATACACTGACTTAAAGTAGGACTGGCCAGGCTAGAAGGATTAACTTCCTGGGACTGATGTGGGACATATATCTAGTTGGGAGATGCTGAGTAAAATGAAAGCAAGAAACTTCAGAGCAGTCTGATAATTATTTGCTACTGTTCTTTTCTCTTCAACTGAGAGGTAAGATCTGGTGCTGTGGTACATGATGTGTGGTATTGGAAGACATGAGATATACAACTGCAGAGAATAGAAGAGACTTGTGTCCAGAAAGGTTAAAACTGCCAGTGTGGATTTTAGGAGAGATGGATGTGAACTAGGACTGGATCATCTACTGAAAAGATATTTTAAAAAAAAGGCCTAACCTTTCACTTTCTCTGAAGCACAGAGAAAGAGAATCCTGACAAAAATAAATTTCACAAACATTCAACAAAATGTACTAAACATGATATGCTGTGTACAAACCATGGTAGTGTAAATGTGTGGGGAGTATATTACAGACATATTTAAACTTTATTAAAATTGTCAAGGGCAAAACAGAAATGTCTCTTCTGTAACTATCAGACTGGAAAATAAATTGAGTAGAAAATTCGAAAGTACTTTCCATACTAGTTCCAAGTATGGCAAGATGGGACCAAGATGGGACCAAGATGCCAGCACCCCAAAAGATGGCTTAAAGAAGCGCTGACTGAGGCAAACAGAATAAAGAGAAATGTTTTGAAAAACAGATGGTAGTAGTGAGAGAGAATGAGGAAGGAGCCTGAGCTTGAGAGTAAGGAGACACCCTACAGAAGAGAAAGTGGAACGGAGGATCTAAAGTTCATATATACATTTATAAAACTATGATCCCAAACTATCTGTTTTTAAAACTATTGCTTGAATGTATGAAATTTTATAGTAAAAATTATAGAAATTCACATAAGAAATGTATGCAGCTACTTTATTTATATAAATGATCCCATTTTTAAAAGACCATTTAGGCCAGGCATAATGGCACACACACAGACCATTTAAAAGCCACAGTTAGTACTCTGAATAAAGCCCACCTCTATGGAATCTAAAAGAGTAAAATCTAGTGAATATCTCTTTTGATCATATATGCATACTCTGATTAATGAGCAATCAACATTGTCTTATAAATTGGGAAAGGTACCTCTCATAAAGTCTTTCCCCAGTCACTCTCCTAATTTAAAGAATAAAAATCAGAATTCGTCGTCCTTTCAGCTAGCATGATTGACACTCACAGACTTTACTATCCTGTGAAACCAACCTTTTACAAGCTCTAACCTTTTCTTAGATGCACTATTCATTATCTCTGTCTTGCTTTCTCCTGATAAATTGCTTCAGGTCACAAGCAGGCATCAAATCAGTCAAAAGGTAACTCAGCGTCCCAACCAACCCAATTTTACAACTTTTCCGGTGACTGCCTGGGCTTGCTGAGAATCCTACACAGTTCCTTTGCCTCCTACATATTTTAACGTGACTTTTGTGTGTTATCCCAACACTATCAGTATCATGAATTCAAGGTTTGTTTGTTTAAGTGAAGTCCACACTTTGTAATGCTCTAAAGTATCTTGGAAATATTGAAGACTTCAGTTTCTTCAGGCTCTCTGAATGACATGTACCTTGGCTGAACTTTGAAATAAATGCTACGTTTATCACAGTTTTACTGCATCCTTTTATTTTTGTTGGTCTCTCTCACAAGCATGATTTCTCTTTGATCATCCCATACTTTGTGTCCACACTGAAGTTTATAGGGTTGAGCCACAATGTTTTTTCCTATAAAACAGTCTTGACCAGTACGTGCCACAATATTTCTCTTTTACACGAACAAAAGATAACTTCCTGCAGGTATCTGATCCTCATTTTTCCCCTGAGTTTACAAAAAGTTTCTTTAATACTTTCCAAGTCAAGCTATCAACCAAGAATATAAGAAAAGCTACAATTTAAATTTTCAATATGTATACCAAAAGTTCTGAACTTCCAACACTATAAGATTTACTGGAAGCTGGACGTGGTGGTGCACGCCCATAATCCCAGTACTTGGGAGGCTAAGACAGGAGGATAGCAGGTTCAAGAACAGATTCAGCAATGTAGCAAGACTCTCAGTAACCTAGTGAGACCCTGTTTCAAAAACAAAAACAAAAAAAATAAATAAAAGGTCTGGGGGTATAGCTCCAAGATAGAATGACCCTGGTTTCCATCTGCAGTATCATACATACACACAAATTTACTGATGAGTAATATTAATTTTTCTTCATATTGATATGCTTATTTGAAAAGTCAGCAATTATTTTTCTGTCATGACAACCCATTATCTTCAAGAAACTACCTATACCCCAGCCCACTCTCCACACAATACCCTGAGGAGGAAAGGATTCTTTGACTTTCAGATTCCCTCAAAGCTAAGAATCTATTTGCTAATCTCAGTGATGCCTTCCGTCTACTAACTTGTCTCTTTCCTTTTTATTTATTTTCTTTGCTACCTGGGATTGAACCCAAGGGCATTCTACCTCTGAGCTACATGCCCAGCCCTTTTTTATTTTATTTTTTTTTTTGTTTTGTTTTGAAACCGGGCCTCTCTAGATTGCTGAGAGTTTCACTAAATTGCTGAGGCTGGTCTCCAACCTGCAATCTTCCTGTCTCAATCTCCCAAGTACAGGAATTACAGGTTTGTGTCACCAAGCTTCACTCTTTCCTTCTTTTTAGCACTTTCCTTTCTTTCTTTCTCCTATTCCCTCTTTCATTCCTTTGCACTTGCCTGCCTTCTTGTCTTCTTCCCTTCCTCCCCTCCCTTTTAAAATGTTTATTCATTATATATTATGTTTTAGCTTCTAGGCTAAGTGCTAATGATATCTAAATGAAGACCATGGGGCTCCAGATCTGAGAAGTCTAGCAGGGTTCCCAGGCTCGAGAGAGGGACTGATATATGAGAGAAAATGGAATGGGACTCTTTATCAGTACTTCTTGTGGTTCCACTTAACATTAGCATATTTCTGGAAGGATCCATCAGCAGTCCATGGCAGTGGCTCCATTAGAGGTGATGGCGACTGGTAGGTTTCTAGTGGTCAATCTTCCAGCAGGAGCAACTTGCAGTAATTTGAGGCTCACTGAAAAGCCTTCATGACTTGTCAACCTTTCTCACTGGATTGATCTAAAATAATCTCCTACAGGATAGCATATGGTAACAATCCTGCTGGCCCTTTAATTGGCAACCATGGTCTGTTTGTTTGCTTGGTTTTTATGGTTCTGGATATTAAACCCAGGGGTGTTCTGCCTCTGAGCTACACTGCCAGCCCTGTATTTATTTATTTATTTATTTATTTATTTATTTATCTATTTATTTTTGAAACAGGGTCTCCCTAAATTGCTGGAGGCCTTGCTAAGTGCTGAGACTGGCCTTAAACTTGGGATCCTCCTCACTCAGCCTCCCAAGTACTAGGATCACAGATGTAAGTCATCATGCCCAGCCACAAACAAGGTCTTAATCAGCTCATTTACTTAAGCACCAATGTACAACACTTTTGCATAGCAATAGGGAAGTACATCTCTGTGGAGCCATGCAGTCACATCTGAAGGACGCATCTTAAATCGTCCTCCTATGCCCTTGACCCAGGGTGAAGCCTCATAATTCCAAAGGATTCCTCATTCTTAGGTTGAAGCATACACTCAGTGTTAAATCAGACAGTCCCACTCAGTGCTGTGTTCTGGAAGGAATGCTGCTAAATTTGATATCTACAGCTGATTTTTTTTTAATACAAGCTCCAAAGAATTCAAGACCCTTTAGCAAGTGTGTGGAGTAATCAGAGATTTGGATTACATGGGGAATTTGGGATTCTCTGTGGGGCAAATACTGACTAAACATTTGTTAAAATGCCACTCTTCATATAAATGCATGACTAGAGTGTTTGCTATCACACATTCTCAGAAGTACTAAGAAAGAAACGAAGGATGAAACAGGAAGGAACAGAGCAACAGACAATATACTCACCAATAAAAAATAGTAGTATAACAAGGCTGCTTTTGCTAAAAGCACTCTCTTTGCTTGGGCTTGCAGGTGCCTGCACTTGCCCCACAGGTGACTAAAAACAGAATAAATGCTTGACATCTCTACCTCCATTTTGCATCTGTCACCTTTGCTCTGAGTCATTCTCTCCTACAGTCACTGTGGATTCCAGGAACACCAGATCTGAGGGATAAACATCTTGTAACAAGAGTAGAAACTGTGCCCTCGGCAACAACAACTTTCTTCTTGAGAACAAGCCCCCACTCTCCCACCCTGACCATTCCTGAGATGATAAACAACCAGACCATAGTTAGATCAAAACTGATTAACTATGCATGTTTTTCCACCCCCCATCCCTGCCCTTTCCCTATTTAACCAGAAGCTCTTGTCAGTACCCACAAGGATCTGGCTGAGGACACTACAGCCCCTTTGTCTTTCTGATACAGTAATATTGAATAAATTCCTGCCTTTCACCACTACTTTTTCCATGTACTTTCTGGGTGAGTGGCCAGTCCTGGTTTGTTGGAGCTCCCCAGAGTCAGGCCCCTTCTGGCCTGTAACAACAGCAACCATTTATTATGAACAGCACTAAACTCTGTACATGAATTACCTCATTTAAACCTCAAAAAAATTCTTATTGGTCCAGAAAAACCATTATGGTCATTTAACAATTAATGGCAAACAAAATTTGAATGTGATAATATAACTAACTATAAAATAAATTTGTATGAAAGTGTGTTGGCAATGGTATTATGCATGTGCAGTTAGGGTATTTGACAAAAAAAAATCCCATTTTTTCTCATGTGCCATTAGCTTCAGAAGTAGATAGAAATGCTTTCCATAACATCCCTTGATATTCATTTTCTTAAGTCAGTGGTTTACAAATTATAGGATGTGGTCCATGAACTTGTACCAATCTGTGACAAGACAAGACAGATGAGAATGTTAGAAAAGTTCATAGCGACTTGACGTTCCTCCCAATTCTACTTGATCATTTATCTAGTAATTAACTTTTATTGTGCTTTTCAAAAGTATCAGTCCATAGCATTTTAGAAAGTTAAAACAACAACAGTAACCGAGGACCTTCTCCACAGATAGTTTAAGGGACACAGTCTTACTTGGATTACACAGAAAACCCAAATTTCAACTCAGACTGCTAACTCAAGTTTCAAATTGTATACATAAGACTGAAATGAAATGCATTCTTTGAAATTTTCAGGGAGAAATTCCAATCTACCCTAGCATGGTGTGAGCTATCATACTTCTTCAGTTTGCAAATATGCAACATGAAGAAATTTGATCAAGTATTCTTTATGTTTCTTCTTACTCTCTAGTGTAATAATTTTAAGACAATAGAGTATAAGATAGAAGAAAATGGCTTTTGAAATATGGTTACTGGAACTACTGAGAAGCCCACAGGAATTCCTGAGTCTCATATATTTGTCACAAATTTAATATTCAGCTTTTTTTCCTTTTTCTAGATATGCTATGAATTGGTTTTCATCTGAAATATCCCTATGGCATGACCAGAATGAGTGTCTTACTTCCCACTTAGTATGGTATTTTGTTGATTTTAAGGGAAATTTAAGTTGGGAGCCTATATGTGGTAGAGTTTAAGACTTCTCATCTTATAATTCACAGTCTTCTCCCTTAAGTTTGAAATTACCAGAAACCCTATCAAACACATGATGTTTAACACAAAATTTAGAGAATTATTTTTTTATTGATCATTTGTTCTTGAAATGCAAATTTCTGGAGGCCAGGTACTATGATAATTATACAAATACCTCCCCAATTGCAGGGGATTTCTGCAAAATTCAAAGTAGCAAAATTTATTCTTGAGCTGATTAAGAGAGCTGCAATTGCCAAACCCTGTATCTTTATACACATTATAAATGTATGTCAATATGACAAATGGTCAGGAATAAAATATTCCTGACCATAATAAAATAAAAGTATTTTAAATTTTTTAAAACAAACCAAAATGACTAGCATTCAAAATGAAAGCCAGAATCAATGGCATTTTACTCATCTTAAAATATTGAATTCCAATTTATTTCTTTCCATCGTCCTTTTTATTTATTTGTTTTTGTTGTATTTTTTTTTTTTAAACAGGGTCATGCTACATTGCTGAGGATCTCACTAAATTGCTGAGGCTGGGCTCCAACCTGCCATCATCCTCTTGTCTCAGCCTCCCAAGTACTGGGATTACAGGCATGCACCACTGTGCCTAGCAGATGCATACTTTCCTGTTTCCCCACTTTGTACTTCTATCAATTGCATTCACATATTTCAGTTTGTCCTTCAATGTCACAAAGTTGCAATTCTAAGCCAGATTTGTTTTTTGACATCTTCCTTTAGTCTTTGAAAGATGTTGTTACATCTCTAATTTTGTGTGCTGTCAATTTTTTCAGTCCTACCTTTTTGTGATCCCTAATTTCTTTTTGTTTTAATTATCTCAATTTATAGTGACTTACAATTTGTACAATATGAAAATACAAGAACTAGAATTTCTCATATGCCAAATAGGCACAAAGGAGAAAACTCTTATAAAATGAAAATATCTCTCCAAAATTCATATGATCAAGCTTAATCCCTAGCATGATGTTGTTTGGAGGTGGTGTTTTTAGAAGGTAATTAGGTCATGAGGGTAGAGTCTTCGTGAATGGGATCAGTGCCCTTATAAAACATGAAAGAGCTGCTCTCCCACATGTGAGGATACAAGGAGAGAAGAACTGTCCTCAAAACAGGAAGAGGGCCCTTTCCAAGAATCCAGGTATGCTGGAAATCTGACCTTGAACTTCCAACCTCTAGAACTTTGAGCAATACATGTTTGCTGTTTAAATCACCCAATCTGTGGTATTCTGATACAGCAGCCCAAACTGACTAGGATAGTCTCATGCATGATAATTCACATAAGGGGAACCATATTTAAGGAGAGATTATCTTATCTTCTTTAGTAATACTAACATTTATAGAATATTAGATAAATTGTGTCATTTGCTTGTTTGTTGATAGCCTTCCAAACAAAACTTATCAATGGCAAATATTATTAGTAGTCTAACTATGCAGAGCACTGCTCTTTTTCATAAAGCATGTAAGAGACCATGGGGGAAAAATGGTCCACAGGGGGTTCTCTTGCTATTCCTCAGAGTCTGTTAGTGACTCGAAAGATTGACAACTTCTATTCTGATCATGAAAATTGGCTAGGGAATTCTTACATATGACCTGGCCTACATTGCTATCTATAAATACTAGCTAACCCCACAAACTAAGTTTGCAATAGTTGACTTTAAATTATTTTGAAATATATGTGTATACATTATGAAATATAATTACTTCGAAATATATATATAGAGAATTATATATATATATATATATATATATATATATACATATACATATATACACACATACATATTCCCATGCTAAGACCTACGAAGTGATTGAGAAATGGTATATTGGCAGAAAAAAAATCATGCAGCACTTAATATTATTATTACATTTTTTGTCCTTATGTACTAGATATTGAACCCAGGGGTATTCTGCCTCCAAGCTATACTCCCAACCCTTTTTATTTTTTATTGAAACATGGTCTTGCTAAGTTGCTGAGGGTCTCACTAAGTTTCTGAGGCTGGCCTCAAATCTATGATCCTTCTATCTCAGCCTCCCAAGTACTGAGATTACAGGCATGTACCACCATGTCCAGCAGCCCATCTTATTTTTGTTCATTCATACATATACCCTTTAAAAAAACTGTAACCTTCTATTTGAAAAGTTGCTGCATTATTATCATTTAATAACCATTGGGAAATTCAATTAAACTGAACTCTTTATGATGGAAAGTATCTGATGTCAATACATGCTATGAAAACAAATGGAATAATACCAATGGGAAACATTTTACTAATGAAAAATATTCAAAATATTCAACTTCAGAAGCAAAATTATCATTGCAATTAGTATACATTTATTTATTCCTTATACTAGCATAAATTTATTACAATAACAGAGTTTTTAGTCTTGAAGACAGCAAGAGTATACTGAGAATAAACAAATAACCAAAGAAAATAACACTTGAATGCAATCAGAAAATTAATTCTATGATTGAAGAATATTGATGGGCCCAATGTCAGCCACACTAATGGTCTGTGTATTAAGACCATTACTCTGAACCACATTAAGACTGGTAGCATGTCTGAGCACTTGGGTTGGTATCTCAGCATGATAATGGCGTTGGACCCATGACTCAAAGTTACTTATTCAGTAACTCTCATGGTCCTTTTGGAAAATTAAGGTGTCTTGTTGCTCTTTTGGAAGTCAATTTGTAGCTATGTAATAATAAGGCATCATGTGACCTGCCTAGATTGGAGTATGTAAAATACTATAGTTACTATTTGTGTTCACTACCAAAATATTACTTATTTAAATATTCTTATTAGTTTTTGTTTTGTTCATACAGAGATTGAAAGGTTATCAAAAGCTAGCCTAGGAAACTGAAGTTTACATACATCCTCAGATTTTTGTTGTTGGTGGCAATTACTTGCTTTTTAAAACTCAATACATTATCAGTGTGATGTGCTAAATGACATTTAGCATAAATGACAATAATTAGTTGGATAAATAAACTGCTAAGTTAGAAAATATTTGTCCATCACGGCCATTTTACACAGATTTAAGCAAGCTGGTTTGGACGCTTCCTAAGAAGTAATAATGTTACCGTGGAGATAAAACATGTGCTTTGCTAAAAAAAAAAAAAAAAGTATCTTCTGTAATGAAATTGACAAGTTCAGGTCATAGAACCTAGTAGTCAGAGCTTAACTTTGCCTAAGGAATGTTCCAGGCATTGCTGTGCTTGCTTTTGTGGAATTCTAATTTGGGTTGCAAATGGAATTATGTTTCCATTGCGATAGTAGCAGATGACATGGGAGAATGCACCTCGTCATGGGTGGAGAGAGACCTAAGTATGTCCCTTCTGCAGGCATAAAATGTGATCCTATCATAGGTAAAAGAGTTCTTAAAATGGGGAGTAAATGTGGGGGAAGGAAGAAAAGATAACTAAGGGAAGATTTCTGTTTGTTTGTTTTTCAGAGTAGAGAGAAGTCAAATTTAAATTTCTACAACACTCTTTAATGATCCAATGTATTTATTCTCAAATGCAGTGGTCAAAGGAAGAAAAAAATGGTATAGAAAGAATCCAGCTGTGGTATTCATTTTTAGACCAAAGTAAATAATCATTGAGCCCAAGTTTCTTTTCCACATATTGCTGGCTTTCAACATATAAGCACTTATAATGAAGAGCACGTGAGTTCAAGCTTGGTGTAGCCTAGGAGCTCAAGCCAGCACCTCCGTGGCTCTGGATTCCGATCCAGTGGCTGACTGCTGACTGCTCACACAATAATATGTAAAATGATGAAAAATGACTTCTTTTCCTTTATTGAACCTTGTTTTTATAAAAGGCATGGCATCTCCTAAGCAATAATTACTTAAAATATCTTATGGTTTTACATAGTTAACCTTACCCAACCCATGAAAAACCTCAACCCTCATCAGTTGTTTACATTTAAGTCCACAGAATTTAACAGTGGGTCTAAAGTTGATTACATCTTGGCTATTACTCTATTCCTTCCCTAATGGCTGCTGAAGTTTTCCAGTCAGAATTAAATAATTTAAGAAACATTAGATAACATCAAACGTGGACCTCAAAAACATTAGCCAACTCTCTTAAATACAATAAAGTATTACCGTTTTTTTTATTCTTTCATTTAAGTTCATTCAGTAAATATTTAAAGAGTGGCTTTGATGTGACATGCCTTCAGTTAGATGCTGGTAATAAAGTAGTAAAGGAATAATCAGATCTCATGCCCTCAGGACCCATATGTATGTATGTGTGGGGGGGCATGTAGGGTGTGTGTGTTTGTGTGTATGTATGTGCATAGGACCTTAAGGTAGAAGAGTTAGATGGTCACACCTATAATGTATCATTAAAATCCATGGCAAGTGTTGTGGAGGAAAAATAAAATGTACAATGAAGGATTATAATTTAAAATCTTAAGTCTGTGTACTTCCAAAGATATCTCACCAATACTCTACTATTAATATCTTGAATTAATTTTAGTGCAAGATTAACTTGGGAATTTTTTGTCTTTTGCATCCCTCTGCCTCTTGTTTGTGTGGTTTCTGGTACCTTCTTCTAGTTACCAATGTACCTGCTACTCATAGCCCGCCATCCCAGTGCTGCACAGAACCCACCTGGATATGAGGGCCTGGTTTTCTCAGTTAACTGAGGTCTCATTTTCTTCTTTGCTAAGATGGTGTTGAGAACAGTTTTAGTCAGGCATATGGTGCATTTACTACCTACTTGTTGGCAATGCCTTAATTCTTTAAAAGTGATGACAAGAATAAGTTCAAGAAACACAGAGGCTAGTGGGCAGTATTCTGGTAAAACAGAATCTTGATGTTTCCCTCAAAATAACAGTGCAGAGGAAGTTGCCAATTCTGGTCCCAATTGCGGCCAGCCTTGAACTAATGAATTACTCTTTTCTATGTAATCCTAGAATTACACCACTAAAAAACTCAATTTTCTTTGGTCTATTATCACTTTTGTCAGGCATTTTTTCCATTTAAACCAAAGGATATCCCATTTCACAAGAATGTTTTATGAGTAGTTCTTTCTTCTTGGAGAAAAATTTTTCATTCCAATTTGCAATTTTAGCATTAAAAGATGATGAGTGCTAGAACTTGATAGATTAGTTGACTCAGAAAATATTTATTAAGCACCTGGTTATCCATTCTAACTCATATTCTAAACCATAATGCCTATAACTCAGGCTCAGTTTCATTATTAATGGGATGTGACACCTTTTAAAGGTATAGTGTGCTGAATTTTACTTTCTTCATTTAAACCATGGGGCTATTTCACTAATGATCTCAATACGTAAGTTATTTTCAAATATAATAGTCTATGCTGTATGACACATATGTTCATCAGTTTTGTGTCACCATAACCAAAATATCTGACAAGAGAAACATAAAGGAGGAAAGATTTATTTTGACTCATGGTTTCAGTCCATGGTCAGCTCGCTCCATTGTTTGGGACCTGAGGTGAGGCAGAACATCATGGTGGAAGAGAGCTGCTCAGCTGATGGCGGCCAGGAAGCAGAAAGAGAAGGAGCTAGAGAGGAGATCAACCCTTCCAGCACACACTTCCAGTGACCTACTTCCCCCAACTTGGTCCTTTCTTCCAGCAGTTCATTCGATCATCAGTGGATTAAACCGTTGATGAAGTCAGAGTCCTCATGATCCATCACTCCCCAAAGCCCCACCTCTGAGTGCAGGAAACTTTGGGGGACATTCCAGATCCAAGCCATATCAGACACAAGAAGATTTTTTCTTACTCTAAGCTTCTATTATAAAGCTTAATGTGCACATTCCCAGACACAGAAGTTTGAAAAGAGAATACAGTTTTTGTAGCAATTATGACTGAGATTGGTACATTTAAGCATTGTTTAGAGAATCTTTAATGTTCATAAATGCAAACAAAATTTAGTTGTAGCTTACAAGAAGATAAAGCGACTCTTTTATTTCTATTTCTGATGTTGGACAGGGTCTCTTCAGCCAAGAATTCTTTAGAATTAAAGTTTGAGAATAAGTGGTTATAGAATTATTTCATAACTTCAGTTATTTATTATGTAAGTAGACATCTGTATAATCATATAAATAAGACCACTGTGGGCTTTTTTGTTTTGTTTGTTTGTTTTCCTGGTGGTGAGGGCAGAATGGGTAGGTCGAATGGTGAGAATAGTTTATAATAGTAACTATCAAATAATATGTTAAAGCTGAAGTCTAAGGTATGATTAATGTTCAAAGTAGAGTTAGTATATTTTACTTTTCAATGCACATATATTCTCAAAACAAGTTATTTATTAAGGTATTCTTCCTTAATTAAAAGACTTATATGAAAAAATTAGCAAGTCATGCTTTGGTTCCTAATGTATACGTTTTTCCCAATTTAATGACTTTTTAGAAAGCCTGAGTTTTAAATAAATGTAACACCTTTGATTTAGGAGTAACAGAGAGGGCATAAACTAAAGTTTTTTTCTTCCCTGATATAAGTATAGTTAGTGACAGACAAAGTTATGGTGTTCAAAAGTTATTGGTAAAAAATTTGCAGTTCTCTAAAGAGTATCAAGAGGCCAAGGACTCCTTAGATAGCTAACAAATATTAGAAAAGACAGGACCCAATATTAGTTGAAAGTAAAGACAGAATGTGGACTGTAAAAATGGAAGCTCCATTATATTGACCCAAGTGGTCTCTGTAAAATCTAACAAAGTATTAACCAGCAGCAATTGCTTAGGGAGGAATATGTTTTTTATCATTCTTTTATGTTTTATTTTATTTTTTAAATTATTTATTTTTGGTACTGGGGATTGAACCCAGGGGCATTCTACCTCCGAGCTACATCCGCAGCCCTTTTTATTTTAGTATTTGGAAACAGGGTCTCACTAAGTTGCTGACAGCCTCACTAAATTGCTGAGGTTGGCTTTGAACCTGTGATCCTCCTGTTTCAGCCTCCCAAGTACTGGGATTACAAATGTGTGCCACCACACCCAGCTTTTTTAAGGTTTTAAACCAGGTAAAATGCTTGCTGTAAAATATATACATTTTGTGTGTGTGTGTGTGTGTGTGTGTGTGTGTGTGTGTGAATGTGTTTATTATCAGAAATTGGTAAGGCTAAGGAGTTTCTTACTTTTATGTAATTAGAACTTTTTAAGTTTTTGAACTATAAAGTTCAAGAGTAGAGTAAATTCAAAAAGATAAATACTTAATATTTAGGTATTAAGAGTTAAATATTAAGTATTAATACTTAATATTAGGTAATAATTGGTTGGTTCCCTTGAGAGGCTGGTAATCTTTTTTTTCTTCTCTTCTGTGTCTGCTCTGTGTGTGTGTGTGTGTGTGTGTGTGTGTGTGTGTGTGTATTTGAGGCTGATAATCTTTAAATTAGGACTCATATAAACAGATGTTCAACAAGATTTTTTTTGATACTTGAAGTGAATTATGAGAAATAGAAAAGATCCTTGCTAGACCTTTCATAGCTATGTGATTTTATATATGTTACTTAAATCTCTGTTTCTCAGTTCCCTTGTTTCTAAAATTAGGATGGCAATAATGATACCTACCTCATAGATTCATTGTGAGGATTAAATAGGTTGATACATGGAAAATGCTAAGACCTGTGCTAGGTATACAAAATCCCTCAGTTAATGCTATCTACTGTTTCTTCTCAAGTCACCATGTGTATAAGAGTTAGCATGGTGCCAAGCCCTTAGGAAGCACTCAATAAATATTAGCTAAGACTATTGTTTATTATGGAAACACAGAATTTGGACTCTGTGCTAAGAACTGAAGTCAAGATCTCTTGCTTTTATTAAATCCACCAGAGAAATTTTTAGCAAACAATTGTTCGGCTCATGAGGCAAAAATTACATTTTAACATGACTTTACTATGAGAAATTAGACTCCTATAAGTCTGCATTGGTTTATTGCTTTGCCATGGTAAATGAGTCCCATCTATGGAAAACAAATTTGACCAAAAAGTGATAGAATGTTTTTTCGTGTAATAGGTTATTAAAATGAATGTTGTGGGAAATATAAATGTAATTGTACAAGTAAAGGTTATAGTATTGACATATCTCATTCACATTGTGAGCAGGAACAGCTGGAAAATTGTGGGTGCCTTTGCAAGAGCTTTGCACTGAATTCGACACCTGCCCAGAAGGTCCCATGCACCTCCTCAAATCTCTAAGGCTAGACTAGTGCTAATGGATGAAGGAAAAACGGCTGCCTCCTTGAGACTGTCCTACGTTGCCAGCTTCAGTCAGCTGGAGGGAGACCTGAAAGTCACTCATAGATCAGATTCAAGTCAGATATGAGAGAGAGGCTGCGTGGAGTCTTCTCAAGGCCTGCTGATTACAGTCTCCTGGAACAGTGAGCAAGAGTCTCCAGAGGGACTGGCAGTGAGTCTGGAGTTTGAAAAGATTCAGCAGCAAGCTAAGAGAGAGTGTTATCCCGCCCACGAGGGTATCACAGGAGAGAGTCACCCGGAAGTGGGCATTGGTCAATCTGCAGTCTCCAAGGAGCCCATGAAAATGCCCGTCAGAGTCAATGCTCACTCGGTATATGATGGTGCAAGTCAAGTGTGATGTTTCCTACTCTCCATCTCCCTACTCCCCACCTATCCTCAAGCACTAAGGAGGTTAAAATCCAGAGAAGGGGAGCTGGGGAGCACAGTGATTAAGGAAGGAAGAAGCAGACCTTGTTCCCATCCCTGCAGCGGATACTATGATGAAATGGAGAAGAAGTAGTGTTAACTTTGAATAGTTGGACAGTTTGATATCATATGCAACCACACATTTGAATTCTGAAATGAAACTGTCTTGCAACAAATTAATCCAAAGATTTTTTTATTTCTTGTAGTGATTTAGAGATATCATGGAATGTTACAGTTTATTATTTTCATCTAGGTGCAAAGGATAAACTAACTCAGAGAGCAATGTTCAAATACTTATAAGACAAAAATGCTTTATAATCACATACCATAAGTTATGTTATTCAACATATTAGTCCCGGTACTTTAGAGAAATATGCATTGGAAAAAAATAGCTCTACCTTCTGTGGACTGCCTTCATAAACTCTTGTGTTTTGGTTAAATCAGGAGGCACTTTTTATTCCCTGCAAAAATAATTTCATATTGTAAAAGGTAAATTTAAAAAGTTTTCTACAGTGAACTTCAGTGGAGTAGGATTTTCTTTGTCCTCTCTTTCAGTGTCTTCTTGAATGCCAGTTCTTTTATGCTTAAATATAAATGGCATCATTTCATAATAGGAAGATTTATAATAACTTCCCCAAGCAAGAGGCATTCTTATTCGACAAATATTCAAGTTTCTATTTTATGTCAAGACTTGTGGTAGGATCCTAGAATAAAATATGATACAAAAACATGTTGTCTTATCTTGAGCCTGCCCTCCTGGAACTTATTCTTTTGTATAAGAAGAAAGAAAACAAATATATTGGTGAATGAACAAGTTAATATCCCCTGATGAAAAGGGCAAAGATCAGAATACTCAGTGAGGTGATTAGAAAGCAAATTAAGGGAATGAACAACTTTCAGAGACTGGAAAAGTCTTCATGCAAAAGTCTAGAAGTGGGGCCTTAGAGTGACTGCTGATGGTGTTTGAGAGAGGGACCACAGGATTCAAGGGGATGCTCAGCAGAAGCAACAGGCCAAGGTAGCATACTTCATGGTTTATACAGAACACATAAGGTCTCATAAACAGGTAAGGAGGAAAGAAAGGGAGAAAACTAAAACTTCAAAAGAGGCAGGAAAACCAAAAGCAGTGTGTCTAGTAATAATAGTAATTGTGGGCTTTTTCATTACACACAGGGAGAGTCAAAAAGCTTCTTCCAACCGGCCTGACAATGCAGACAGAAGTAGTCAGGGCACTGTAGCCAATATAAACAGATGCCAAAATTAAAAAATGGGACAAAACAATGATTGGCATAAACTTAATTCCTTCAGACTTGTGATATTCTATTTAATGAAAGAGAACTTTTGCTTAAAATTCAACTCACAGTTACACATTTGTCTATTTTACCTCCAGTGAAAGTAGATAAGTTAATTGTTTATTAAGAGTGAGTATGTTTTTAGCTGGGCATGGTGGTGCACACCTGTAATCCCAGTACTCAGGAGCCTGAGACAGGAGGATAGCAGGTTCGAAGCCAGCCTCAGCCACTTAGTGAGACCTTCAGCAACTTAGCAAGACCCTGTTTCAAATAAAACATAAAAATGTCTGAGGGTGTAGCCCAGAAGTAGAATGCTCCAGGGTTTAGTATCTAGTACCCAAAATGATATATTATATATAATTATATATAATAATATATGTTACATAATACATGTAACATATATTATTATATAGATATGCTATATACATTATTATATAGACATGTCATTATTATAAAGATATGCTAATCTTAGAAAAAAATTTTAAATCTAAATTTAAGATGTCTAACCTGGCATTGTCAATAACTAAAATATCTGAATTCAGATGGAACCTCAAATCTTCATGGAAACTCCATTTGTCCCAAGCTGAGTCTGGCACCACTGTCTTGTGTCCTCGCTTTTGTACATGTGGAATAGAGAAAGGAGATTTTACATAATCTCCATTAGCAGAGCGCCACCTTAACCCGGAGTAGGGAAGGACAGAAAATAAACTGAAAACTTTTCCTGGACAGTATGATGTACATAGAAACAGAAAACTCAAGTTAATAATTTATTTCCCACAAATAAGTATGTGTGAATCATCTCTCAATCTCAGAATATCTTCACTTGTGGAAGAAGATAATAAGATTCAACTTAGCTTGTATGCTACTGGGATCTGAACTAAAAGACAAGCATTTGAATGAAAGTAGCTTATTTCAGAGGTGATCCCAGAAACACTGCTCAGGAATGAAGAGTTGAGAAAGGAAAGGGAAGGAGCCACCGACAGCTGTATTAGGGACAGGTGACTGCTGTGGGCCCCTGGACAACTCTAGGAAACCATGGGGAACATTTTCAGGGTTGCTCTATTGAAGGACGAGGGAGCTGGGGTATTTATAATTTAATGCCTATCAATCATTGTTCAGGTTCTAGTTCTAGGTGTATCATCGGTCTACCCTGTATTCCCTCTGAGGGAGTTAAGGTGGACGAAGAAAACCCTGAGAAAAAGAGGTTCAGAGGCCTCCAGTATAAGCTTTCAGGAAGGGTAAGATCTAAGGGAAATGGGTGGGACATCAATAGTGTCCACCACATCTACTTATTAAGGCAAATAAATCACTCTGCATCAAGATATTGTGGAAACCATGAAATTTTATATAAAATGATATCAAGTGGATATCTGTGCCCAGATTTGATCACTCCACAATGTATACATGTATCAAGAAATCACATTGTATCCCATAAAAAATCAATTATTCATCAATTTAAAATAAACCTTAAAAAACTTAGATATAAAGATAACTTTTTGGTATATAACTGTACTCAATGATCCTGATGATTTTAATATCACTTTATTTGAATATTGATATTTGGATATCATTAATATGAATTTCAAAACTGCGGAGGTGTTTGTCACAGTAATCTCATACATTTCAATATTATAGAACATATTCTTTCTGTGTGTGTGTGTGTGTGTGTGTGTTGCTGGAGATTGAACCCAGGGGCATTCTACATCCAAGGTACACCCCCAGCCCTATTTTAGTTTTTTATTTGGAAACAGGGTGTAAGTTGCTGAGAACCTTGCTCAGTTGCTGAGGCTGGCTTCAAACCTATTATCTTCCTGTCTCAGCCTCCCTGGTACTGGGATTACAGGCCTGTGCCACCACGCACTGACACATTCTTTATTTAAATAGTAAAGAAATTCAGAAGTATAGAGGATTTGAGGTCAGAAGCATGGGGTAACTTAGCGAGACCCTGTTTCATATACATATATATATATATATATATATATATATATGTCAAAGTTAGTATGTCCCAAGGTTCAATCCACAGTTCCCCCACCCACCAATACACATGAAGAGAAAAGAACAAAATCTAACACAAAGTCAGAACTGTCCAGGGTAAATTATCCCATTTGCAATGGACCAAGCCCAGTGCTACTACGTAATTCAGCTTCTGGGTAATCATGTATCATAGTTTACATGAGTAAGAAAAATTGCAAAGAGATGAACAAAGAATTATTTGACGTCCTTCCCAACTCTAAAATTCTACAAAGTATAATTTGTAATATGAAAATAAGTTTAAGAATAATGCATATATAAATGTAAAAATCAACTTTCCTTGAGTATACTTAAAGGAATCCATAGCAATAACTGAAATGCTAATGCTGCCGGATCAGACTGGTCAAATTATTACATTAGGATGGCTGCCTGGTCAGCAGGAAGCAATTTGGTGCTCTGCAACACCACCCAAGCCAGCACCCCATAGCTAGCATGTTGAAAGATAAATATGCTTAATGAGGAAAAAGTTACTGAACTTGGAAAATAAACCTTCTTTATAAGTAGCATATTGCATTAAAAAGTAATTATAAGGCACATGGGAGTCTGATTCTACTATGTATAAGTGCTGTAATGGACACCAACTCTTAAAAAACAGTTTAAAAAGAGAATTATGCACAACCTAAGTGGGGCATGGCACAGGCTGATATCTGAGTACTGAGCTGGGAACTGACCCATCACAGGGGTTAGTTAAATGTTTGGAATAAAATTGTAATGGTTTTGCTTATTTTATTTTTGAATAGTGCCTTAGTAATTTGTGACTTACTTCAGCAAAGGAAACACTATACAAATGAATTAAGGAAATGACTCCCTTTAAGTTCCCCTGGTAACTTTTTTTAAATCAATGGTTCATTAAGTACAGTTCATTGCCAGCTGTTTAAGCTTTACCTAATTTGTTCTTTATTTGCACTAGTCTACATAATTCTACAAAGTTTACATTTTTACTAAAAATAAATATGTGTATTACTTAGGTATAGTTTGTTTGATGATAGTATTTACTGACAGCAATTTATTTTGTAAACCTTAAGATTCTGTCACATATATATTTCAGAGAGTATTATCTCTATTCCCTGAAGAAGAAAAATATAGTTCCAGAGTTGAACATATACTTTCAAAATTCCATGCTAGATCTCAAAGGAATATTAGAGTATATGAACATAAGTGTCAAGAAGGTAATGATGGATGGTGGATTAAGCAAACAGTACTTTAGTGTCAATAACAATTCCCCCCATAAAGAGATTACATGTTTAAAAGAGTGCTTTGAAGGTTAGTAGTAACTTGGTATAAACTGGGTTTCAGATTTATAAGCTCCATCCTTTTCTACTCTTTTGATTTTTAAGAAAAATTAAGGGAACAAGATTTTCCTTCTTGGTAAATTTCTTAGAAGCTCAAAATTGCACTTCAATTCCAAAGAGCACACATTTTAAAAGGAAATTCAGAATAAATATGACACCTAATTTAAAGACGTTCAGTTGGCTTCACGTCAGGTTACAAGCTGATTGTAAAGCCATTTATTGAAGTTTAAAGCTTGGAATGGATTTACTCCATCATACTGAGACTATAAATAGGTCTTTAAGACCTGGCCAATTAATATGATGTACTTTTAATTCTGTTAATAGTAGCCTTTGGAGAACAAAGTTATGCCAACTTGACAGTTTGCACCTATCTGCAGACTTTCTCTAAATTTGGAAACTTTCAAATTTTGGAAGAAGGAACATAGCAAGGAAATTGCACCATGCTTCTTCTCAGTATTATTTATTATATTAATCCTATGTTTTCTACTGTTTCCCAGAGCTTAGGATAGTTCTGGCATGTGTAACACAAGGCAGTCTAGAATAATAATCCCCCAAAGAGTTTAAGCTACGATCCACCTTAAAAATAAGGTGGCAAAAGAAATAATCTTTTCAGCATTTAAGCAAGAAAGAATTGTCAACAGTGGAAGATAAGATGGAGAAAGAGGAAATGGTAGAATCTCCTAACTGCTAGGTAGGCAAGGCCCAATAGGTGAGTGAAGTCCCTATTTACTCAGTCATTGAATAAACTTTATTAGCCCCCTTCTTTGTCCTAAGAATTATCCTGAATGACAGGCAGGTAAGAAAGATGTGTAAGACATGGCTTTCCCCTCCTGAAAGCTTCCATTAGAATAAAGGATATGGAAAATGAGCCTTTTAAGAGTACTTTAATGAAGAAATGCCTTTCGGTTAATTACAAGGTCAATGATATAAAAAATAAAGGATTACAATTATTAACTTCACCAAGCAAATGAAACACACGTATAATTTTTTAAATAAATAACAATTTCCACAGCATGGCACAAAGGAATGACAGTTGATGTGGTCCACAGAATTAGAACAAGTCATATAGATTGCCTTCTATGCCAGGCCTTTTATTTTTAGTTTCTGAGTTGTGAGGTCATCCAGGTAACTATGTAAGCCTGACCTGTCTCCCCAGGCTGTATATCAGGCATGCCATATTTGTTGTTTTTTAGTTTAAACTAATGTATCTTTTGAGCTATTATCAAAGAAAGAAGAAAAGAAAGGTATATTTAAACCAACATGCAACATTACTAAATAATGGAGAAACCTAATCACTGCTAATTTTTTTTTTTTTTTTTGAGGTTCTGGGGATTGAACGCAGGGGCATTCTACCTCCGCGCTACGACCCCGGCCCTATTTTTTATACTTTATTTTGAGACCGGGTCTCACGAAGTTGCGGAGGGCCTCACTAAGTAGAGAGAGAGAGAGAGACAGGGAAAGAGAGAGAGAGAGAGAGCGCGCATGCGCGAGCTTAGGCTGGCCACGAACCTGGGTCCTCCGGTCTCCGCCTCCCAAAGTACTGGGATTACAAACATGGGCCACCACACCCGGCCTCACTGCTAATTATTTATTATTCAATAAAGTGTTGCGCCAGGCGTGGTGGCGCACGCTTATAATCCCAGTACTTTGGGAGGCGGAGACCAGAGGATCTGGGTTCCCAGCCAGCCTCAGCTCTCTCTCTGTCTCTCTCCCCCTGTCTCTCTCTCTCCCCCCCCCCCCCCTCTCTCTCACTCCCTGTCTCTTTCTCTCTCTCTCTACCTAGTGAGGCCCTCCGCAACTTCATGAGACCCAGTTTCAAAATAAAGTATAAATAAATAGGGCCGGGGGTGTAGCGCAGAGGTAGAACGCCCCTGGGTTCCATCCCCGGTACCGCAAAAAATAAAAAAAATTAAAAAATAAAGTG